>JAODUP010000063.1:740000-742500 GCA_025642065.1 Paralvinella palmiformis | reverse complement strand
ATATGATACAAAGAAAGATAAACGACGCGTTGAAGAAGAATATGGACAATGTTGAGACGTCGTCTCATCGACCGATGATAGACGCTGATTGGATTATATCACACATTGTTGGTCTAAAAGAGGCAACCTTAGATATGATATCCGTTAACACTGACGTCATGTTATTAGTTCAAAGGGCTACGATGTTACGAAGCGAAGGAAAATCTCTTGTTATCCAGGTAATAAAATGGAATAGTCATAAATAGACACACACACACACACACACACACACACACACACGAGCGCGCATGCATAAGAGAGAGAGAGAGAGAGAGAGAGAGAGAGAAAGTTCACTTATACAAACACATTTATAATACTACGCATAAGTAAGCACACACGCACACACAGGCACACAGCCTACACACATATACAAGTCTTGATGCACACACATACTAATGCACATACGCCTATGTATGCATATGTACCCTCATACAGGTGGTCAGTCGCATTGTATGCAATGACACACACACACGCACGCACACACGCACACACACACACACACACACGCACGCACACACACACACACACACACACCAAGAATGTACATGCGTATATAAAATCATGTTTAAGCACAATGTTTTGTTTTTTATAATTAATTTCCAAATATGTAACATATCATATTTATGACATATCTGATACCATAGGTCAATCGCTCAATAATACAATCACGTGATATGCTGATGAAAGCGGAAATAGCCAAGTCTATCACTGATGACTTTATGACGTCACTGACAAGATTAACGCAGACATCTAGAAAATATCGAGAACGACAGGCTTTATCTAAAACAACAATCTTTAAATCACTCAGTACTTCGGAAGACGTCTTCAGTGAAGCTGGGAGAATGTATGTCATCGTGAGGGATTTCAATATCAAATCGCAGGGTCAGATACAATATATTTGCTGTGTTATCCCTGTATAAAACATAATAGTGAATTATTATGGATGGTTATGTTTTTGTGTCCAGTTACAGTAATTTCAATTAATTTAATTAATGGAAATTCTTTTACCTGCCAAAGAAGAAGCAAATCGTTTACTAGATTCAATCCCTTCGGTGAAAAAGACGGCTAACAGCGTACTCCAGAATATATTGCGGATTAGCGTGAAACTAAGGCCAGCGTCCCTGGCAACAGCTTCATGCCTAAGAAACCTGAAGCTAGCTAAGAATATTACATCAGAGAAAATACAAGTATTGTGATAGACATTTTTTCATATATAATTTACTCTTTATGTCCATTGAATCGAATATTCACATTTAATTGTCTTTTTTGTTTATTCTGATGACCCAATGAAATAATTTAATAAATACCTGACTCGCTCACTAATTCCCCTCTCTCTCTCTCTCTCTCTCTCTCTCTCTCTGAAACGTTTATTTCTTCATATCTATCCCTCTTAAAATATCTTGGTGTCCCCTTAATCGATCCATCCATCCATTCATTCATTCATCCATTCATTCATTCATCCATCCATCCATCAATCCATCAGGCCATTTATATTTCTTCTTAAGGTCATTACAAAGTTTATCGATTACGTCAGCAACATGGCGGATCTTATCACCTCAACAAAATCCACGTCATCAACAACGGCAAACAATATTAATGACGTAATAACTCAACAACTAAACACAGTTAACAAAACCTGTGTAAGATATAATGATGACATCAACAAACTACAGGTAAGTCATTTACGAGACAGTAAATTAATTAATATATATATATATCCTTTATCTGTTTTAATTATTAATTAAATATTAAGAAAAGGCTAATTTCTTTGTTTTCATGAAGAACATAATTATTAATCCTTTATTGATCCTGTAGTGAAGTGTTTATTTAAATTAGTCTAGAGTTGATGTGATCACAAAGAAGACTTCTACTGTGTCTAAAAATATCAATCTGGAGAGATTGAAGATAAACAATATAATAAAGGTATAGTATCATGTCATCATCAGACATACGCAAACAAGGTGTATTTGATCCATTTAAATTATTTAGATATCTTTAATGTACATCAATATTGGGTCTTTATATGTACAAATTCTGATGGACAGTGCTGGATAAATGAAAAGACAATCAGGAAGTAGAAAAATAACACACAAGCGCGCTCGCACACACACACACATACACACACACACACACACACACACATATATATATATATATATATATATATATATATATACACCCATACACCAAACAATGATATAACTTGTCATGTTCACACAGAGAACACATTCATTGTCTTCCAGATATTCAACAACTTGGGAGAAATTTCTGACAAAACACATAATAATCTCAAGTCATTATTATTAGTGACGAGAAAGAACTTCAACAAATCCTTATTATATAATATCTTCGTGGAGATGTCTGGGATGTTGAGAGACCAACGACAAGCCTTTGACAGCATTAAACAAAGACATCAACTTCTACAGGCTGAAATAAAACGGTTACAATATGTTAAGAGTAT
>JAODUP010000063.1:602500-735000 GCA_025642065.1 Paralvinella palmiformis | reverse complement strand
GGTGCGTTCTGCGCATGCTCGGTGGCTGAGAGTAACGGAGACGATTCCATCGGCATGCTCCATTGTATAGCACACAACATAAACAGCTCAGCCCATGCTTCTTCTATCAGTATGACCTGTTGAAATAACAAAAGGAAAACATTTGTAATTGAATGTCGATTAATTAAACAATATATCTTAACGACTAAACAAGCGCGACATTGTTGTCAGATTATATCAGTTTTTGTGCAGATTTTGAGAGTATTTTTTTGGGACTAAAAACTAAAGTTATTCGAGTTATTCGATCACTTTATATCCAATTGCTTGTTGATGTTATTCCGGCTGCTTGTTGTTATACAGTGCTGCCATGGTCACGTATCGGATAACTTCACCTATCTCAAGTGACCACCAAGCGGATATATTTCAACGATCTTATGAATAAAACCCCGTTATAGGTACCATACCCTGCCAATGTAGATCACCTCGGTTTATTGAACATCTCTACAAGTCCAATAAGACAGTGTTTGCTATATTTATTTGGGATACCTTCGAAATACTTAACATTCAATTTATTTAAAGTTGTCAAGTTCATTATTTTGACCACTTAACGACCATAGCAGAATACAGTTTATTTCCGTCCGAAATTGATCAAAATCTAATACTGATCTACATCAGAGTGGACTGAATCTGATACTGATCTACATCTGAGTGGACTGAATCTGATCTATATCTACATCTGAGTGGACTGAATCTGATACTGGTCTACATCTGAGTGGACTGAATATGATATTGATCTAGAGCTGAGTGGACTGAATCTGATATTGATCTACATCTGAGTGGACTGAGTGATATATAGCTGAGTGGAGTGCATTGATTAGAGTTGAGGTGGTCGATTACCAACATAAACATATCTCACAAACACAGCTACGAGTCGGATTCGAACCTACGGCCTGGAAGTCTACAGTGCAGCACAATAACCACTGAGCCACCGATACGCTCGGAATGGAGTGTTTGGATGCCGAGCGAATCGAGGAATATTAAGATTGAGTTGACTGAGGCAAGTTGAGGTTGACAGATGGTGGACAAACTTCAGATGGTAGCGAAACAATTCAAAACTAGCCAATAAGACAAGTATCAAGTCGAGAACATTACTCACTGAGCCATCACACCTCAATAGACACTAACAGATTATCCTCAATTATCGTTTCATGAAAAATGGCTTCCCCGTTGTTGTTGTTATGTTGTTGTTGTGTTGTTTTTATTTTATCAGTAATGTATCATTCCCATCAAATGCTGTTATAATAATTAATTTCGACGTCTTCCGGCGTCCACGTGATCTAGAAACGTGCGAAAAATCAATATAATTATCGTTTTGTTTGGTGTTTCGGATTTCCGGTTATTAACACCGGTCGGTACGATGTTCATCAATTATCGCCCAAACCACTTCCCGCTCGTCATAATTACGCAAGATGGCGTCGAATTTGAGTGACACGGAGCTCGCCGATAGACAACAATCAGCTGATTCTAACAGAAAAACTCTCGCCGATTACCATCGATCATTTGCCGACTTCCGGCATCGGACGGCGAACAGCGCCATCTAACGGAGCCGAGCGGACGAGGGTAAACCACGACGTAGACCGTAAGCGTACGATTGACGTTGTTTGGCGCGTTATGGCGACGGAGCCTCGTTTTTAGTACGACGACACGTTACAGCGACTAGACGACGGATTATGTCGGCTGAGTTAATTAAGGGTTATCCCGCTATTTGTCGACTTCCGGAAACGCCGTCCGGGACGATCGCTATTTATCGCCCCTCGTCGGATGTGGATCCCGATGGTTGTAACTCTCCTGACAGATCCCCTCCTGTCAGTCGTAATCCACCAACTCAGAACGCCGGCGACTATATTTTCACAACTCTCGACGCGCCAAAGCCGACGCTCGCTTCCTTCTCCCGTTCTGGCCAGATCACGCGGCGGATTACGGCGAAAACGCGAGATTTCTGGCGGAACGTTCTCGGCTGCCGTAATCCCCCGCTTCGGCCGCTCCGGAATCCGGTCCCGTATCCGGCTGAGTGGGTAGCGGTGTCGAGATTTACGCCCGTCGGCCGTCGGCTGCCATCTTGGAGCGCAGCCGATACTTGCCGAGAGTAGGCTCGCCCGAGATCTATCCGGACACCATTAAAACGGAATATGGATCGTAATCCCGGCTGTCCGCGCCCCCTGTACGATCGAAAGAAAGGGATCCGCCCTTAAATAAATACCAACAAAGATGTCATTGGTTTCGCTTCTCGCCGCCATCTTTAAGCCGCTTATGACATCCAGATGTATGGCGAGTACGTGACACCGCGACGAGATCTCGGACGATATCTCGCCTAAGTCAGGAATGCTTTCGGTGTCAAAACTGACATGTGTCCACTGACTTAGAGTGGTATACAGATACACACGCAGAGAGAGAAAGAGAGAGAGAGCGAGAGAGGCTGGGTATTCTAGCGGTGGGGACGAGGTGCGACTACGGAAGGCCTTCCAGAAGACAGGTCAATTCATCCACCGACTAGCCGATAGGAAGGCACTTCTCGGCGGGCTTTCCGTGTCTCTGACAAATGTGACAATTACGAAAAGTCCCCAAGAGGTGCTCCTCAACCGCCCGCTCCGTCCCATGAATAGTAATAACGGCAACCTGCGAATATTGTCGCCGTTTCTCGGCGAGCAATAAATCATAAGATTTGTTTTCCAGCGACGGCTTCGTGTTTGTTTTTCAGCTCGCGGACTTAGGCCCTCTATCGGAAGCTATCAGATCTCGGCGACAAAGCTGGCGGTGTGTCTATTTCACATCAGGAATATCTGTCCACGTCCGCGCATAATTCTCCCATAAATTATAAACGACGAATGGCTCGGCTCGTTTTGGCCGTATTTGCCAAGTACAGCGAGCTGATGGACTGATGAGTCGCCCAGACGTAATAACTATGTTTAGGGTTATCGGTGTATTGATTTAAGGATGTTTAGATTTGAGAAATTATTTACGAGTGTATAGGTTTTTATGGGTGTATAGGTTTATTATAATCCAGACATGTTAGTATTCCGATTCAGTGCTTATATATATATATATATATATATATATATATAACACTCACCCAAATACCTGTATATATAAAATAACACGCACGCGCACACACACACGCACGCGCGCCAACGCATACACACGCACACACACACACACACGGACATACCCATAACAAGCTAGCATTTTATCTGACGTTTCCCCCCAGTAACTCAACCAATCAAAGACGACGTCTGAGAAATGATATCGAATCAGAACGTCCTTCAGCAGCCAGTCGAGACGTCTTACTTATTCTCACTAGATGGCAGCACAGGTTGGCTGACCGAGACGAATAACGGAAGGACACGTAGTGCTGTACACAGTTTGAGCACATCAACTTAAACAGTCGTTCATCAACGTCCTTCGTCGACGTCGTGATGGGGGTTAATTAACAGGTTTACTCCTGACATTGTTTCGGAGTGACGAGGTTAACTGTGAAATTCCCGGGGCCAGGCTGCCGTTCGTCTCGGACATACGCGGTGCCAACTCCAACCCCCTTCACTCGGTGCGATATAGCGTTGTTTGGAATGTGCGTTCAAAGCGCCCCCTACCGACCCTAAAACCGGCCCGGCCACGTACTGACCGTGGTATTGTCGAAGTGACAAGTTTCGTGTGTTTACGGGCGCGTCCTGATTACGACCTTCCTCCTCCCCCCAACCCATCGTCCCTCACCCTCATTCAATTCCAGTCGTACCCCCAGTGACCGAGATTCTCCACAAGCCGAGAACCCCCGTAGGAGACAAGCTTGACGAGTTGATCACCGAAAAACCGAGAGCCTTTGACGTGTAATCTGTCATCCCTCAGTGAGTGGCTCGGCTGACGAACACCATGTCTTCCAGGCGGGGGGAGGGGAGTGACGACCCTGATCGCCGGGTCTCGGAGTCGGGACACTGTGCGTCTGGAGTCAGGAAGGGTCACGCCCTGTTACGACATCCCACGGGGATCGTCAGACCGGCCCATGTACACCCGGAAATCAGCCAGTCGTTTGATTTTCTCATTTTCCGGCCAGTCAACCAAGTGCTCGTGTAATCCTTTACACGTGAAACATTTCTCCCCGGCGACCGCTCCCTGATCCCGGGGCCATTGCTCAACCCCGCGGACACGGCCCGCCAGAGGCGCCACCCCCGCGACCGTAATGCCACCAGCCAGCCCCGATGGGCGGCCGTGACGATATTTTAGGGGCTCGGGTTCCGAATCGTTTCTAACTTCATATGTAAGCCGAGGTCGGTGAGCATTTTGAAGGTCGCGATCGGTGCTGGGGCCGAATAAACCCACTCTCGGCCGGAAACAGATAAATTTCATTACAAAACGAATAGATTGTCATGGTTTTTGTTGGTTCTCATCCTGTACTCGTGTCAGATGTGGGCGTTTATTGATAGCTGTCTGGTTATGGGGTTTTTTTCTTCTAAAATGTGTGGAACGCCTGATAAAACAGCTACTAGCAGCTATCAGCTATACACTAGCAGCTACAGAAGAAGGATGATTTATATTTCGTGATGTATTATGTTAACAAGCAATTAAGAATTGCTCCATTAAAACGTATGATGTGTGTGCCTAAGTTGTAGGGGTTGTATGAATGCATGTGCGTGCATGCGTGCATGCGTGCGTGCGTGCGTTAAACAATTAAAGACTCCGCTTTCATCTTATCGTAATTTAAATATACTGGCAGCACCAACAATGGAGTTTTGATAAGTAATAAAGGATTTTGAAACCTTTTATAAACTAACCTTGTAACGTATCTAGAATAGAGACACCTACAGGTAGATGTACAAATACGTTAAACGGTTAATGAATGATTAATTAGACGATAATTTACTAATTAAAGTTGTTGTTGTTTAGTTTCGGCCTTTGTCACACCGATGACTTATAGCCCACGGGCGACCCCCGAAAGAAACGAATCCTACAAACACAGACATGAACCGGATTCGACCCCACAACCCGGAGGTTTGCAGCGCAGCGCTTTACCAACTACAGAAGGTGTCGTCTTAAGTTTGTGTCCCAACTGACCTGGTCACGGAATGGCAAGTTGGCGAATGATGGCAGAGATTTCGACCATTTCACTGCCATAAAGAGAAGTCTGGCCGAACACTCGTAGATGGTCTCTTGGCCTGATGGATAGATGGTGGCGCCATCTGGGTAGGCGGATAACGTGACCTGACCCCGCGGATCGTGGTCGACGCTGGTCACGTCTATATTCTCGTCGAGGAGATCTGCAACGAGATTTCGGCGGATTAGGTAAACAAAGAGGCGACGAGGCGGAAATGCGAACGTAAAGGTGACGTATTCACGTTGGAATTCAACAGGTCGATCGAAAACGCGCCATTTTCAAGTCGGTATAGTTTCAAGTATGAAACGTTTTGAAGAAGAAATGCATACCATCGTCTATTTCGGTTTTGTTGTTGTTCTCGCCAGTCATCATTCCAGCCATGAACCGGTGATGGCTGGAAGGATTGAAGGCTGGATGTGTGGCGGATACGGTGGCTGCGTTGTGAACCAGCTGTCGGTCGGTTTCGTCCAACTGGTCGGGACGCACCTGCGCACTGTTACGCGGCTGGCGTTCGTTTTGGACAGCTGTATGGGAAGAGAGAGAGAGAGACTTATAATGAAGATATTGATGAGTGGACAAATTAATTTCTATCTATTTGCGAACATTCTTCCTTACACTCGGTCTGTATTGCTTTTTTCCCCATCCGAACCTCTCAATTCCTGGATTGTATATGAATATATAGATCGCTCTTGATAGAAGGGCCGCCTCATTGCGATGAACATCGAACTGGTAATTTGATACCGCAGTCAAAGGCCCGCTCTCGGCCCGACGACGACGAGCTAAGGACGAGCCTTTGTCACTAGGCGAGTACGGCCCGCAGTCGTATTGTCGCTGATAGCGGGGGCATCGACAATCGGAAAGGTCGCTTCTCGGGCGGATAGAATCGGCTGTCAATAAACCATCGGTCGACAAACTAAGCTAATTTAATATGACGGCAGCTGATGTGATTTTGCTCGGCTGTCATCGGCAATATGACATTCGCTGGCGACCGCCGCTGTCGGGCCGAGGATCAGCCTACTAACACCGCGGTAATGATCGGCGCTCATTTCCGAGCACACGGGGCCGCCCGGACGGCAGGGCAAGCTCAGACCTCGGAACGCGGCACCGATATGACGCCGCCATACCGCCTCAGCGAATCCGGGAGGGTTACGTGTCGTTACTTCCGGCGTTGCCGCCCACTGCTCTCGGCATTTGATTACTGCGCACGCGCGGACCGCGCCCCACTACGTCAGAGGGACACGTGAGACATCGGGAAGAAAGGACGAAAGTAATTCTTTTCTAATGAATCGCTTTGTATCGGGCGTTCGTTTTTCTACGGTTCCCGGAAAATGAGGGAGGGGTGGGGGAGGTAGAAAGAGCGGATGCGCTGTTTGAGCAGCCATTCTCCGGCGGCACGACAGAGGGCGCTCGCCAATCGTCGACCGGCCGATATCCGGCTGTTGGCGCGGCGGAGATGACGTATTCGTCGTGTGATTTCCCGAAGAAGTGACGTTATACCGTTCGCTGTCTAGTGATTAGTGCTTGAGGGCATGTAGACACCAAATGGTCCCTTCTCTGCCAGTTCATCTGATGAGGGCAATTTGACACGGGTCCGAACCGCTCCACCATTAACGTCACTCGGCTGGCTTTTTACATCTCGGCCGCTCTACAACGCTTCATTCTCTCAAAGACGACTCCATCTTGATGTGGGAATGGTTCCCGCAACCACCCAGCGCACACCCACCCATCATCGATGGCAAATTTCGCCACCCCCCCTCTCCACCCGCGCCTACCGTCGGGTGACCGTGTCCTCGTTTTAGCGTCTGTGACCGGGGATTTCGTCTCGCCTCGTCATCCGCGACATTCTCCTTTACCGGACTCCCTTTGATCCGGACGGGGAGTGGATCGTCGAAGCTGCCAGAGTCCTTTGTTGTCGTCCATGACCGGGACACTGACGGACGTCCGATGGGTCGTCACACATTAAAAGTCGCCAATAAAGCGGTCGCCATGGCATTAGTCACGCCGATAAATTCTATGGCAGCTTGCAGGATTTAGGAATATTAATTCCGGGGAATCATTTTGTTTTATTGATGGCTCGCGACCTATGATGGTCGCTTTGTCCACGAACGGATAACGCTCTCTCTCTCTCTCTCTCTCTCTCCCTCTCTCTCTCTCTCCCCCTCTCTCGCCCTCTATCTCCCCCTCTCTCCCCCCTCTCTCTCATTCCCCCTCTCTCACCCTTCCTCTCTCTCTCTCTCTCTCTCTCTCTCTCTCTCTCTCTCTCTCTTACCTCCTCCATCCCCCTTCTCTCTCTCTCTATCTCTATCTTTCCCTCCCTCCCCCTTCCCTCCCTCCCTATCTCTCAATCTATCTATCTATCTCTCAATCTATCTATCAATCAATCTATCTATCTATCTATCTATCTATCTATCTATCTCACTCGCCATTTCAAGTTGCGAACCGAAGTAATTCATTAAGAATTAATCGTCAGATTTGAAACCATAACAAATATGTTATTATCTGTCATTGTTATTATTTTGTGGTCGTTTATTATTTCTAATCCGTTTGTATCAATAACAACATTCACGTTAGTCATACATTAATTATCAATCATTTTAGTGTATCTTGTATTTCAAGACCTAACGAGGGTTACTGTTTGTGTTTGATGAGTTGGTCGCGTATTACGAAGGTCAGGAGGAAGGGTAGAGAATAGGCGGAAAGGGTAGGGGATAATACATGCTTCATAAAGGCGGTACGGTATGAAATCCCATAGGATCTACGCCCCTATCTCTGGCGACGATATTACTACGAGGTGCAGTCATTGTTAGCAAACAGAAATCGGCATGGATAGGTATTATTTGATTGACGGTCACACACGTACGCACACGCACGCGCGCACGCACACATACACACACACACACACACACACACACAATACTTCTGATCTTTGCCCCCTGGTTGTCACAGCACACGATGACAACAGCCAGACTGTGATCCAACCAATCAAAAGACGACAAGGGAGTCAACCGGCAGCGAACCGAGCGTCAATGCGTTCCGAGAAGACACCCTATTGCGATAATACGTCACATCCGGGGCCCTATCGGCCATCAGCCCTCTAGCGGTGACTGATTGGCCTCGTCACAGTGGCCATTTTTCTGTAATTTGTGGCCGAATGAGGGCTCCCTAAGGCCCAAAGACGACGACGACAACCCGCCTTCCGACCCACAACCCGCGGGTTGTAACGTCCGCGAGCGGAAAATGGCCGCCACCGCACTAACCGGAACTGACCGTCGGATGAACCGCTCTCTAACGGAACACGTTCTTCCGCCAAGTCGCCGCAAACATGGCGACTGTAACAGATCGTTTGGCGAAACAAGGATCGTCGGTCGTCTCCGTTCACGATTAACGATTGAATGCCTTTAGCCTGGAGGCAGCCAGTCTTCCCGGACTCGTCTTTAGACGATCCGAGATCCGAAGGACAAATAGCAAAGTCGGAAGTACACAGAACAATTGAGCCATTTAGCTATGACCGGATAATTGATTTTAACTTATAACTGCTCACATTACTGGCCGAGTGATTAATTCTGCTCCCAGTAGGGGCGGCAGCCCGAGGGGAAAGGGGGGGGGAGGGGTGTTGATGGTTGGTACAGGGATTGTATAATTACAATTAATATCGAGGGGTGTACTAACAAGGGATGTGTTTGCCCGTATATCATGTTTTAAATGAGTGAGTTTAAATTTAAGTGAGTGAGTGAGTGAGTGAGTGAGTGAGTGAGTGAGTCAGTCAGTCAGTCAGTCAGTCAGTCAGTCAGTCAGTCAGCAGTCAGTCAGTCAATTAGTGAGTCAGTGAGGCAGTCGGACATGTGTCCATGGGGCGGATCCCTAGGGAAATATCTAACAAACACAGGATTGAGTGGGATTTGAACCTAGACTTAGATATTGTGCCCATATCACTACAATATCAGAGAGCTCCTGGATCACATTTTGAAATGTTTGTTGTTGTCGTTGCTGCTGTTGTTGTCGCCCCTGTTGTTGTTGTGTATATCAAGGGTTAATAGGTGAATCCACAATCGGGAGCATCTAGGTTCAGGAATCATGGACATCGGGATATGGCTAGCTTAGCGATGGTTAATGAGAAAGAGACGATATTCCCGGAAGCCGTCGTCTCTTCTGGACGGCGTCCATTTATTTTACGACGACCACATCCGACATCCTTCGTTCGGGATCTTCCAGAAGCTTCGGGCTCCGTGTTCGTTGACATTCTAGTACAATCGTTATGACATCATTTCCGCCGCTGGCCGTCGGTAGACTGTTAATCTCTGGCTCGGCCCCGACGACGCCATTAACGGTCAGCGTCGGTCTTCTAATGCCACGTGACCAAACAAAGGCCACCACGTGACCAAACAAAGGCCACCCGAGGCAGATGTTCTCCAGCCACAAACCGGCAACTATCAGACGATCATCAGACGATATTCGGCCACCGGTCTGACATTTCCTCGCCATTGTGCGCATTTACTATCTGTCGTCGACAAATGTCGTGCTCGCCGAGTCCAGTAGTGTCTTCCTCGGCCGCTAGCCGGCGCTGTTAACTCGCCGCCAAATGCCCCGTCCGCCCCTCTGAGGCTGGTCGAATAAAGGCGCAGCTTCCGCCATGATTGAGACATCAAAATCAGATGATCTGTGCTGTAAGCGGCATAATGGAGGCGGCCATCTTTGTTATAAGCGGCACGATGCCCTACATAATGGCGGCGCCATCAGTGGCCATTAGGCTGGGTAGGAGCTCAGGAAGTGCGGCCAAGTCTTGGCCAGTTAGTATCACGCACATTACAACAATGAGACGTCTGTGAGTGCTCCGTTCCGAACGCCGACCCAACATTTTTGCTCTCCCCGTTGAGGACTCGGCCACAGATGAGGCCACCCCTCTATATCACTAACGTGCCGAAGACACACCGGCAACCTGGTCCTTTAACGTTTATAGTCGAGGCATTAGCGACGAATGAAAATGATGTTTTTGGCAGATGTTAACTGCTGATTGATCGAAGAGGTGATCTTTTAGAAAGAGAAAAACAAAGTGTCAAAAAGTTCCAGAAATGAACCGGGAGCGAACCTGCGCGGTACGGCCGCACTCGAACGGGCATGTTGTTGAACGGCGAGAGAGATAGAAACTCGCCGACTGTACTTCGCGCGGCAGGAAACTCGGAGAAAAGAGACACAAGCGTTGGAACTTGGCGTCGTTAACTGCGGCTACAGAAGGCACACACACACACTAACACCGAAGCTTAGAATAAATAAACCAGGCGAGAGGAAGAAAAATGCATTTTAGCGCCAGTTAATCACAGAAAACGACGCGGCCAAACAAAGTCGGCGGAGAGGGGGCACTTTCGGCGCACTTAAATCGCGGAAGATCGCCAAAGTGCTGCAATTGGTGATTGTTAAATCTTCGAAGGGACGCAAAAATGCACGACGTCGGTGTACAGTTAAATAACGGAACGGACGCCGGGAAACGTCATTCGTCTCCGACTGTTCAATTAGAAAACGAGGACGCGACGCGTCGTCGACTTCGGCATCGCTAAATCACGGTCATGGAGACGTGGAACGCCAACCCGTTCCCTCCCTCCCTCGGCTCGGTGATCCCTCCTCCCGGGTTGATGGACAACTTTGTTATCCTCGGCGCCGAAAGTTGGCTGGAAACACTTAAAAGCGAAAAGCTTCGGGTCCCCGACTCCGGCCAGCCACAAAAGTCAAACGATCCTCCTCCCGGGTACGATTTGTAATCCTGGGACGTTAACCATCGCGGTATTATAGTCGCATATATCAGCCCGGAGACAGCTGGAGGCTTATAGAGGATCATACCCATTTAATTAGATCTGACGAGTCGGGATTTTCGCTCGGTCACCGCTCTGTGCCGCGGCCGAGGGACGGGTCGCGGGGGAGCGGAAGGGTGGGGGAGGGGTGGAGCCGGTTAGGTCGGGCTTACGGTGGCCCGTCAGCGGCGGGCTGCGCCTCCGTTACAAATTGATTCCTGATGTTGATTTGATGGCATCAGGATCACCGGGATCTGACTGCGGCAAATGGCGACGGCAAATGAACTGTCAGAGGTAGAGATCAACTTTGATTCGAGGATTCGAATGGACGCCAATCTCCTTCGGTTATTCCCCCCCCCTCCTACCCCTGGATATGTCCGGGGGGGGGGGGGTGAGGCTCGTTTGTGAGGGTTTTCCACTAGATGGCGCGCGGTGTGAAAGTCGTCCGGGAGCGTCGTATCTGAGTGTTTCCTTCAGAAGGTCTTGTGGCATATTCACGGTTTACGGATCGGTTCTGAGATTTGAGGGTGATCTTTAGGTGTTCATCTGAAGGTTAGATGAGGGGATGGCCCTATGAACATTTGATGTCAGATCTTGATGTTAAATTTGAATATCAAGGTCATACGTATAGCGATCCCCATGTGAAGGTCATCTGTGGGGAGCTGTGTGAAAGCTAGATACAGGAGCATCTTGTATAGGATGTATGTGAAGGTCTGATACGAAGACCTGTGTTAGGGTCTTATATGAAGGTCATGTGTGGAAACCATATGTGAAAGTCTCTTGTGAATATCGTATGCCAGAGTTAGGTTCTGGCATGAAGGTCATATCTGAAGTCATGTGTGATGATTTTGTATGAATATCATGCATGAAGATCGTGTGTGAAGGTCGTGTTTGAGTATTTTGTCTGAATGTCATATGCGAAGACCATTTGTAAAGTTCTTGTGTGAAGGCTGTGTGAGGGTCTCGTGTGAAGGTTCGTACTAGGGGTCATATGTGAAGGCCATGTGTTACGGTTTTTTATGAAAGTCGTGTGTGAGGGTCTTGTGAAAAGGCCATATTTGACGGTCTTGTATTAAGACCTTGTGTATTAGTCTTTCGTGAAGCCCATGTGAAGGTCTTGTGAGACTGTTTGATATTGGTGGCCATATGGACAGAGAAAGAATGGGGTCAAAAGTCAACAGAGTATTGAGTGGTGAAAGGAGTTTTCTAATTAAAAGTCTCACTCACTCACTCACTCACTCACTCACTCACTCACTCACTCACTCACTCACTCACTCACTCACTCACTCACTCACTCACTCACTCACTCACTCACTCACTCACTCACTCACTCAATCAATCAATCAATCAATCAACCAATCAATCAACCAACCAATCAACAAATCAATCAATCAATTAACCACCTAACCAACTCATTCATTTACTCACTCACCGTCTTTGTTCATCCCCATCTGGAGACACTTTTTCAGTCTACAAGCCTGACATTGGTTCCGATGTGCCTTGTCCACCATGCACATACCTGTACCGGCCTGACACCTGGAGAGCGACAAACCAAATACACATCTAAATATCTCGGAGATAACATAACTGTGTGAAAGATGGTGAAAATGTCAGATATTAAGATACACACTAAAACACGTTAATTGATCAGTAATTTGAGTTATCCTTCAGATTGGAATTATACGAAGCTCTGATTGAATCAAAATGTTAATAGATTTAGCAGCCTTTTTAATTAAGTCGATAGTCACATAACAAGCTTTTACTTAATTAGTTGTGAGACATGTTTAGATTAGTGTCCGACTGATCTAATCAATATAGATTGACATCATATTTATATATTATAGAGATGGTATTAATTCAGGTTGTACTGGCGCAAGCTCCTTTCAATTTCACATTTTAATATGAAAGGTCCCCCCCCCTCTCTTTCTTTCTCTTTCTCTCTCGCTCCGTTTGTTTGTCTGTATGCATGTCTGTCTATCCCGAAGATGATGATGATGATCGATGTCTGACGGCCACTTTTGTGCACATGGTAGGCTAAATGGGCCGAACGACATCCGAAGTTAATGAGAGATATGCCCACGCCGAGATTCGAACTCAGGTGGTACTGATCTGTGATCCAACGCGCTACCAGTTAGACCACGGAGGCGCCCTTCTTCGCAGATACAGAAGCATCACTGATATTTTAACCCGAGACCCGACGATCTGCAGTACACTGTTATACTTATGTTCGTAGACAAATGTCTCAGTGTGCAATATCTCAGAGACAAGTCTCAGGTGTGACGAGAGATAGATGATAAACAAACAATACTCACTCGGATTATAACATCCTATTGTCTTCAATGACTTGTGTTTGTATTTATCATCATAATTATAATTTGGTTAGAAAAAAATCATCACATTCAAATGTTCATCTGGAGTGATGCGACTGTTTGGGTTTTACCTCGGCGCTGATCTTACCGGGGACATAAGGCCGAGGGAAACATCCCATAAACACAGCCACAAGTCCGATTCGAACCCATAACCTGGAGATCTGCTGCACAATGCTTTAACCACGGCGCTAACGGATGTTCGTCTCGCATTACTCTTCGCATATTGAAACGGGAAATTGTAGGGAGCGTGTTACAGCATAACATACATGATGTATATAAACCTCTCTATTACGGTCACACACTGTCAGTCTATTGGTTCAGTCCGTCAGTGATTTATAAACCTCTCTATTACGGTCAGTCCGTGATCGATGAAAACAAAAGGTAAACAAATATGTTTTTTAATTCGAACACTTTCCAGATTTTTGACCAGTTTTGACCAATTTTGACCAGTTTTGACTAATTCTGACCTGTTAACCTACCTGTAGATGAGTTTTCGGCGAACGCTTCTTTTAAAAAATCCACTACAGCCATTACAAGCCAGGATCCCGTAATGTTTGCCGCTAGACGTGTCTCCACAGACGACGCAGGACAATCCGGGAGAATTCCTCTTCACTGGACCTGGATACGATGGGCCGCCATTAGTGACCGGTGTGATGCCGGGCAGGGGCGGCGGGGGGGTGCCGACGGCCGATACCGTGACGGGGGACGACGTCAACCTGTTGGTGGTCAGCGGTAGTGGGGACTGGGGCGGGGAATGGTGGCCGGAAGGCGGATCCGGAGTGGGTGGACCGCTGCTGCTGCTGCCACACGACCCCCCGGGCGATCTGCTCTCTGGAGAAATACGGAGAGAAGTGACCTAATTAGAACCAAATATGGGATAAAATACTGACATAAGCAAACACTTTATAATAATAGTAATAATAATAATAATAATAATAATAGTAGTAGTAAAAATAGTAATCAATTTCGAACCAAAAACGACAAAAAAGTTAGAATAATTAAGTATTGGTTCATTTTATTCATCTGAAAGTATATAATTAGTCTGCGTTTAAAAAAAACACACACAAAAGCATCCAGAAAACATCAACTATTTTGCATATGGGACAATATTTAAAAACTGGCTTTTTATATTAGGTAAATGTCTTCAATGTATTACTGATGTTATACTTATTAAGACTGTACCAGACTTATTCCACGAATTATAAATGTATCATGTAGAATAAACACAAACGAGGATCTTCATCAGATCAGGGAATTTTAGTAAACGAATATTTTTGTCAATTACCTCTCATCTCATTATATTTCCGTTTGACGGCGATTGGGCAACGAGAGGTAGAATGCGGGGGGGGGAGCGGTGACGGGGGGTCGGGAGGCGTATTTGACGAAACGAAGACGTCAACTCATCGGGAGAGTCCATCCTGCATGATTTACAACAATCTGATATTCTCTCTTCAACATATTGACATTAGACGGGGCTATGGAGCACTGTCTACCTTTGTCGACGGGGTCGGTCTAAAGTCTGGCAGGTGTCCGGGAGACATGATCTCATTAGTGGCTCGTTTGATGACACTAGTGTCTAGGTGTCAGGTGTGACTATCTTACGTCAATTGGCCATTTCTCGTTTATTTGACGACGTCGATTGTTGCCGTTCTGACGCTGTAACCGAGTTACAGACGCTAAGCTCTGACATCCAAACACTCACTTAAGGCTGCCCACTTCGTGCCGGTCGGTGAGTACAGACGACATCCACCTTAAATTGGTACTAATCCTAGTTGAGTCAGGGACGGGCGAGGGGTCGGCGGTGATGAGGATGGAGCGGGCTGCGCGTTTTGAGGAAGAATCGACAATTTTTTTAGAAGATGTTTCAAAATTGGCTTAATTTTTGTTGTTGTTATTTTTGTTCGCGTTAATGTCGTTGTTGTTATTGTTGTTGTTGTTATTGTTGTTGCTGCTGTTGTTATAGACATAGACCTATGACCAATATGTCTGAATAAATATTAAAAGTATCGTGTGTAGGGGGTGTCCTTGAGTTAAATCTAACCGCATATCTTTAGCCACTGGGTTCAAAGCCCTTGGCCGGGCTACGACGAACGCGGGTGTTTCATCTTTCATGTCACATCGTATCGTCTAACTGACATGTGCACAACGCAGCATTAAAACGGGCAATTGTTTGTTTAAGAACAGCTCCTCATTGAGATGCTAAACTCTTTCCTCCGAACTCGACGGACTCTGATGATGATGATGATGATGTGAACGTGTTCAGTTTGTGGGCCGTATTATTTCACGGATTGATCCTCCATTATTAAGGATCACCCACTAGACAAACACGGACCCGTCTAACTAGGGATTAGACTAGACAGTGGGCGTCAGGCCTCAAACTGAAGAGTAAAGCTTCTCGATGAGGCTCACTTAAGCTCATATTTGGCAAATAACCTGACTTTTAAATATCTATTGCTGATGTAGGTTGATGAGGCTGGTGGGTGGGTGGGTTGGGGGGTCGATGGATGATGTCTTGAGTAAATATGGTGTCTACTTTAAGGTAATATCGTCTTTGGCGCATCAAAGTGATGATGTTCAGGTGACAGGTAGGTGTTAGATATTGATAGAGCTGACATTTCTCTGATGGTCAGGTATGGGGCGTTTATCTTATATACAGAGCTACAGTCGTCGTCATCACGTCCAGCTTCTATGTACGGACACGTATACGTGCACATACACGGACGTGCGCATACATTGTTTGGTAGATACCGGCTTGGTGCGCATCTATTTTAACACTCTTTACATGTGAGTATACGTAAAAGTTATCATTTATGTATACAACCATTTAGACACATGCGCACGCACGGGCACACACACACATACACACACACACGCGCATATATATATATATATATACATACATACATACATATATACATACATACATACATACTACACACATATATACACACATATATATACACATATATATACACATATACACACACATATATACACACATATATACACATATAACCTTACCTATATTTACATATCTCTCCTTTCGGTGACTCTTTCACATACTGACATCAGCTATAGTCTAACCTATTGCTTACACTGAAGCAGATGTTTCTATCTGTCTATCACCTGTTGTCAGGTGTTACAGAGATGTTACAACAAGCCACGATGTGCGGACGACACGCTACCATGTTATCTATCCTATAATTACACCGTTATCTAATTAACACATGTTAAATAGAGCTCTCCATTAAACTACCGCTCGCTAATTGAGCTTATAGGAGAGAGTCACGGCAATCGTGTGTCAATTAAATCACTAGGGGCGCCACCAGAACGCCCCCATGGCAATTCACAGCCAGTATCTTTGCTAATTTAGCACACGCTAGCCGCTTTAGATTTATTGTAATGTCGCCGATTTGTGGAAAGTGTCAATGAATATAATATTTATATTAAAATGATAATCGTCTCGGTTAATATTTATGACGTGGCAAAGGCGAGGGTCCTGTTGTGAGAGAATAAAATATGGCCGCCTTCGCCAAAAGCCGACAATCATTGTCTTGCCGAGATAAGGACGACGGGTAATTTGTTTGCTCAGCAGTCTGTCGTCGTGAGCAGGTGTCAGCGTCGACGTCAAGAGACCGACATCTGACATAAGTCGGTTGTCAGCATGGCTCGGAGACGCTCGCTCTTTGTTGGTTCACGTTGAGAGAAACAATCGAGAAAAATCACGCAATTATAGAACCGACTGCCTCCGCCACTCCCACCACCAGCAGCAGCACATACAACGAATGAACGACCTGACCGACACATGCCGAATAATGCCGAATGTAGGCGAATAATTACGAATTAGCTTGCGGCTAATATGGAAGATGGACGGACGAAGCCGAATGTAACCGAGTTGAGGCGAAAGTCACCGAAGTAGCGAAACCGATTATTAGCTTGGATATAGTCGAAAGTGACCGATTACAGCTGAGAGTATAATCTGGTTTGAACCAAATTTGCGCCAATAATGCTGAAAATAGCCAACTAAAGAGGGAAGTATTCAAATAAATTTCAAGAGCGTTCATAAAAGTAGACCAGTCAAAATAGGGTGACAATATAAACAAATTAAATCCATTATCAAAAGAGTAAAGTCAAAGGTTTTCTATAAATATGATTTTTAGCCGAAATCGGATTAACGTTTGCGAATAGAACTAAAGCGATGCATCAAGGTGAAGGCTGTTAGTATCATTTAGTTGAGTTAAGAGTATCAATTAATTAAAGCTTAAACTATATTTTAGTAGTTACGTCCGCCTAAGTGATATCATTTCCGGTTCTGTGACGTCGGTGTTTATGTTCAATTATCAGTGTTTTTATAAAGTGTTTCTTGTTCGTGTCTGACATCGTCCCTTAACAGATATAGAAACATATCCGTTGCATTGTTCATCCAAAGTGTAACATTTGCTTTTGTTGTGGTCAGTTTGTGATACAAAATCCGCCATTTTCTACAACTTGATGATTTTGTTATGATCAGTTTGTGATACAAACCCCGCCATTTTCTACAATTTGATGATTTTGTTATTAACTGTGTTCTATACATGTATATTTCTGCTTGTCGCACAAATTCTCCCATCAGATGGCATGTCAATTATTCACCGTTCGATGCTAATCACATTTATGATCGTTCCGAACCACAGCGGCATTTAGTTATTTCCATGTCTGTAACTGGCCACTGAGGCGGGGATAAATCACGTACGGCGGTCATGTGGACCAATTACGCGTACCTCAGCTGGCTATAAGTCATTATGCGCCGTGTATCTCTTGATGTGGCCCGTATTTGCTGGCAGATTGTCCCTCGTCAAGGCCGAGCTCGCTTTGTTTGCACCTGACCCTTGTTACGAACCGATCCCCGGCCGTCATGTGATTATATTTGATGTTTGAGCTAGTTCGCCGACAGACAGCGACCAGGTAATCAGATTAGCGAGCAGATAATCGGCGAGAATCATCTTCAATCATCTCTAGCCGCCTAGACGGAGCGCCATGCTTCTGTGGATTACGTCCAATCAGGCGAGCGATAATCAGGGTTGATGAAATGATAACATGATTCAATTTGCGACTGGTCCGCGCCATGACGGGGCGCTCTCTGGAAGGCGCCGCTCCGCGTTTTACATCTGCCCACCGGGAGTGCCAACCACGTGACCCGATAATACACTTCCGGTTGACGTCATCACGACCGTCGAGCGTCGAGGCGATGCTCGCGCACCCCCTCGTGATGGCGTTCATTCGCCACGCCAGCGTCGACGTCACATTACCGACGCCAACCATGTCGTCTCCATCAATAACGCGACGCTCCCAAGTCGGCGCGTGAAGGGATCGTATTGTTATTCATCGCGTACGATATTCAATCCGCCATCTTGTTTATCAATGGCCAATTTGTCGCAGAATGTCCTCTCCCGTTGATGACATTCTCATACAGATGCCATCATAACTACACTTCTGGGAGTCGAGACTCGTTTTTGACATCTTCGGCAAATTATCGACATACATCGCGAAGCCGCCGTGAAATATAGTCCCGGCACGTGATCTGGGCGATAATAGAAGATATAGCCGGACAATGAATGAGATGTTGTTCCGCGCCAACAAGTAGTGCCGTCGCGGCGACAAATATAGATATTTGGTCTTTGTCGGGTGTGAACGAAGATGGCCCAGACTATGTCTATTTCAGTGTGAGAAGTTTTCCGATTTCGGAGATGAAGTCAACGAACGTTGCCGTCAAGAGCGAGCGATTGTGTGTGTGTGCGCGCGCGCGTGCGCCCACGCGCGTGTGTGTGAGAGAGACTGTGTGTGCGCGCGTGTGTGTGTGTGCGCGCGCGCGTGTGTGTGTGATGTTGGCCAACCATCATGGCCGCCCATGTCTGATCGGCTGACGCGTTATAACGAGGCTGGCGGCTCGTTCCGACTGTGTGGCGTTAAGAAGAACCGGTCAAGTTTAATGGCGTCCCTTAAGTACCACTGTGTGGCCCATAATTCTTAATAAAACATGAAATATTAAATGTTATAAACAACGGCGGCTCGCTGTCGGGCCGAGTTAAATGAGGGCTCTCCAGTCGAGATGATCGGGCTCCTGGCTAGGGAGTTGTAATATCAGGGAGGTCAGACGGGCCGGGGGGGGGGGGGGATCCATTCGGGAGTCGCGGTGGTCGGAGGGGAGGGTTTGGAGAAATTGGTGATATGAGAAATTTGAGGTGTGAAAAAATTAAGGAGTGAATCGGCAAAGGATAAATAATAATAATAATAATAATAATAATAATAATAAAGGTTGGTGAGTCAGAGAATGCTACGCTTGGTGGCGATGGGTCAGCTAGTTGAGGGGTGAGACAGTTGAACGGTTTGAAAGTTCTGACGTCATTGATGTACAATTATAATGCGATAAATCTATATTGGGGTGAATCTAAATTCGAGTCAGTTCATATCTGGATTAATTCGTATTGGGGTCAATGTTTGGGGGGAGGTACTTCTCCATCTTTAACGGTCAATGTATGGGATGAGTTTAACGTTACTAATCAATATTAAGGCTATATACATAGAAGTTAATGATAACTGGTATC
Source organism: Paralvinella palmiformis (assembly GCA_025642065.1). Taxonomy (NCBI): domain Eukaryota; kingdom Metazoa; phylum Annelida; class Polychaeta; order Terebellida; family Alvinellidae; genus Paralvinella; species Paralvinella palmiformis. The sequence continues at coordinate 715,142 of JAODUP010000063.1, read as the reverse complement.
CGGAGGTTGGGGGGGGGGGGGGATTTCGGGATTTGGAAGGGTCAAGATGTCAAGCCGCTGGGAGACCAGAACGGTGGTGAACCGGGTCAGGAAGTCCGTTCGGCAAAAACTGGGAGAAATGTTGACAAACGTCACCGAGATATTACCCTAGTGACAAAGGTCAAACGAGGGGGCGTGTCAAGAAGACAAAGGCTCAAGTCAAAGGTTATGAAAAGGAAGTGATGCGGAAAGGTTTGAGTTCTAGCATAACTGGTCATTGTTAATATGGTAAGGAAAAAAGTTGCGGTGTTAGAGAGGAAAGGAGAGAGGCGGAAAGAGGGAGAGAAAGCGAGGGAAAGAAGGGAGTCAGCGGTGAGAGTGAAGGAGAGAGGCAGCTAGATAGATGGTGGTGGGGGGGGGGGCGCAGGTTGTGGGAAGAGGAGAGACAGGAAAAGAGAGATATGAAGGGAATGGGAGAGGGTAGAATGAATGTGTATGTGTATGAGTGTGTGAATGACTGTATGTGTTTGTGTGTGCTTGAGAGAGAGAGGGGGGGGGGGAAATTAGCGGTACAACACCAAATTAACCTCATATCCCGTATACAGTATACGGCTAGTACAGTCACCGTCGTGTACGACCGGCCATTCATTTTGCTGCGCCGCTGACTTTATGGCACCAGAATCCGGTTCCTCCACGTCAGCTGGTCCCCGGTCCAGCTGTGAGGGTAACAGCTGTCCAGAGCGGCCATCATTATACGCTTCATTGATCACTAACGCCATAAGCTGACTGGTCAAACAGCTTAGTTCGGTACCGAACCTTAGACGACCACAACACAACGACATACGATCTCTGCTATTGTAGAACAGATCAGATAAGTAGATTATCTACGATTAGTCGATAAGTAGATAGAGAACGACCTGGCCAGGAACATAGATAAGAAGACGACTGATAAGAATGTAGAGATGATAAGAAGATAGACATGGGAGGAGGTTGGTAGCAAAACACGTTACCGGCTAATAAACGACATCTAATTGTGGCCAGATGAACTCGGATTGTCCTTCGTCAGACAACGGACAATCTGGATCGGGATTTCGATGGACAACAAACACGTGCTCAGGTGATCGGGGTCGGATGTCCGTTGACGGGTTGTGCTCGTCATTATGGCCTTTTAAAGACATCACACAGCCAGATGTTTAGTGTATTAATTATTGCTATAATTAACGTTCTAATTATTACAAGTTATAGACGTTTAAGGTTCGTCGTCCATGCTGACGGGTCCTGCCGTGTCACATCCAATCCTAATATGTTTTATATGCGTAATTAATAATAATAATAATAATAATAATAATAATAATAATCTGTTGCGCAAAGAAATACTCATTATGAAGTTGAGTTGCTCAGCTTCGGCGCTGGTCATACCTGTGACATGTGGCTGAGGGGCGAATACCAAGGGAATAACATCCAACAAAGACAGATGCGAATGGGATTCGAACCCAAGAGCGAGAGGATTGCAGGGCAGCGTTCTAACTATATAGTAATAGCAAAGACTACGTATATTATATTGAGTATTTATTATATAAAGTATATATATATATATATATATATATATATATATATATATATATATATATATATATATAATATTATATGTATTATATATACAATATATATAATATATAGTATGTAATAAATCAAAACATGCATTATATATACATATACAATATATAGTATATATAATATATAGTATATAAATTATAGATTATATATTATATATATATATATATATATATATATATATATATATATATATATTATATATATTATTTTTAAATAACATCTAATTGGATGGCCTGAAGTGTCGTGATAATGTTTTGATTGATCACACAGATATTCAGTTATCATATCATTGATAGATTTATAAGTTATTAATAAAATTTTGAAATTGATACGCTGTCTAACAGGTAGCCAATGTAGTTTTTGAAGAATTGGGGTGATATGATCATAATTTCGACTAATTGTCGCTATATGCGAGCTGCACTCTTCTGAATTGGCTGAAGACTGTTGATATTATAATCAGATATGTCATATAACAATACAATATTATATACGAGATGTAACAAAGACACTGACTATAGTAACAATGGCTTCTTGTGTCAAGAATGGCTTTAGACAGTAGCTGGGAAAAGACAGCTCAGCTTGTTAATTCATGTTAATATATTTGTCAAATATAGGCCTATAGATTTTATCTGACATTTAGAGATAGTGGAAGATCCCCTAATATTTGACATATGATGTTGCGGCCAAATAGATAATATCCCTTTTTATAATCATTCAGTTTCACCATATTTTGACTCATCCATAATTGATTATAAAACACCTATACAGTACGGTGTTCTTAATTTTTCAAACAAACTAATTGGATGTTTAGGTATATGTATATGTGTGTGTTTGTGTGTGTGCATGGGTGTGTGCGTGCATGCGTGTGTGCGTGCATGCGTGCGTGTGAAAATGAAAAGACATTAATTTATTATAAAATACACACGCACGCAGGCACGCATACACACACACAAAGAGAAAATTCTGTCCCAGGTTTGATTATCAGTAAGTATATCATGTATTGATGTTCAAACACATTCGTCTCATTTAAATCATATTTCATAATCTGATGGTAAAATTAATTTCCAACGCATAAAATAAATAATTATTAGTTTTTCCTAAACCCACCGTCGGTGATGTTTGAAACACAAATGAAATAATCACGATAAAATTACATTTTAAATGAAAAACTCTAAGCAAGTATCATTTGTCTTCGTGTATGTGTATTACAAGTTTAAACCTTCTGTCTTTGGCACGTATAGCACTATTAGCGCGCGTTCTATTCTGGCAAATAGTTGGAGCTTCAGACCTTAATACCTTCAGACCTTAATAGTGATAGAGTATTATAAATAAAATTAGCCAAAAATATTAACCATGACGTCCAGTCTAGGATGAATCTCGACGTCACCAGGCTCTCTCTCTCTATATATGCATATGACCTTGAGGTTTGGTTATGTCACACGCTAAATGGAGACAGCCCTCCTCAAACGTGTCTAGATTCATGCCGAGGAACTAACGATAAATGATGTCACGAGAACACATCTTCATATTCATATTGAGACCTACTATCATACTCGATCGTTGACTCTCATATTATAGGATAATTCATTTTCCTAAAAACAACCCTTTTTCGTGTTTACTACCATTCTCGATCTTACTATTTCGTGCACTGCAATTGGCGAATCGCCTTTAACACGTGGAGTTCTATATAATACTAGAATAGGTTTTGACCTTGACCTTGTTAATATTCTAAGGCATTCCGTGCCCTTTATATTCTCACCTATTTCTAGAATAATATATCAAATGCTTTTTTAAAACTTTTGATTGAATTAAATAAAGTTGAAAACATTACTCCTTAAATTTGCAACAACAAAACACAAACGTACGTCAGACGAAAAAATCCACCAGTTCCGGAGTCTACGACATTTTTTTTCCACACGGATCTAGCGATAATCGGATTGTGGGGTTTCAAAGTAATTTTGAAAATAGCAGTAAAATCATTAGTTCAAACTATGATTTAAAGTTCTTAGAGCAAAACCGCCTATTTGGACTATCTAATCTATTGAAAAGATCACAATTAAGTTAATTCGGTCGGTAGTTAACACGGAGATTGGACGTGAGAAGGGGGTGACTTTTTATAAACATGTGTGCGTGCGTGTATATATTTATACATCCACCTTCAAACCTCTGCGTCCGGCCATCCGTCTGTCTGTCTATTTGTCGGCTTGTCTAAAGATATTTGAAAAGGCACTGGCACAGAGAATGAAAAATCTCGACGATTCAGGAGGGAACGGCATCCATTAACAGCGATCCCTTAAGTCGAGGCATGGATGGATTGATTGATTGATTCGAAAAAATATTTACAAAAATCTTACCTCGTTTATAGCCGTCCATCATCGGATTCTTCTCCACGTGACCAGATGACGATCCCACTGACGTCAGCGAACACTGTGACGTCAGAGAGCCGTGTGACGTAATCATTGGCTGCGGAAGCGACAGCAGCGGCGGCGGAGTTGGCAGCATTATCGCCGTATAACCGGAAGACATCAAACGGAAATCAGTCAGTAAAAACTCTCCGATAGCCTATGATTAGGTGATCAGTGACGTCATCGAGTGATCACTTTCCTGGTTTGTTGTTTGTTTGTTTGTTTTAGGAGAAAATGATGAGATAATAGACAATCTTCGTTATCACGTTTCCTTATCACTGCTGAGGCTGCTTTGAGTTCCGTCGATGTCCGTTAGGGTTTAGGTTCGTAGATGAGGACTAGAAGATGATTTTTAGTGATGATGGTGGTGATGATGACGACGACGACGATGATGATGATATAGAAGATGCTGATGATCCAGATGGCAGACTTGTATCAGCCAAATGCGACGTTTTGATGCCAATTGCAGGCTTTACACAGTTAACCTGTCGAATTATAGTTCTATTACAGCCCTATTACAGTCGCAGTGCAGCTGGGTTACAGGCGTGCTGTTTCAGTGTTGCGGATGGTGGATATAGGTAAAGTCAGAGATAGAGGTAGTGGTTTCCTGATGTTTTCCTGATGTTTTCCTGATGTTTACCTGATGTTTACAACTATCTTCCATCAGAGAAACTGACCATCCAAGCTCCGGTCATCACCGCTTTTAGTGGATCACCTGTCTCCCGTCAGACGGCGCCACGTGCTGCCAGCGGGGAGCTCGCCGTGCTAACCATCAAACGACGATGACGTCTCGAGCCGGCGCCCAATCAAAGACGAGGTGGGATGATCTAGGCATCACGTGGCCACCAGCTAGCGCCGCCCACATCATGTGTTAGTGTGATGGAGACTGGTGCCGGGTGCCGTGTTATAATGGCAGGGCGTAATACTGCTCTCTCTCTCTCTCTCTCTCTCTCTCTCTGTGTGTTCTCTCTCTCTCTCTCTCTCTCTCTGTGTGTGTGTGCTGTGTATACAAAGTGGGAACAGTCGTAGCACGCACGCACGCACGCACGCACACACACACACACACACACACACACACACACGCACGCACGCACGCACGCACGCACGCACGCACGCACGCACACACACACACACAAATATATAAACATGTAAAGCCTGCCTGCCTGCCTGCCTGCCTGCCTGCCTGCCTGCCGCCTGCCTGCCTGCCTGCCTGCCTGCCTGCCTGCCTGCCTGCCCTGCCTGCCTGCCTGCCTGCCTGCCTGCCTGCCTCTCTCTATATTATATATATATATATGCATGTATATATATGGCAGTATACAGTATAGAGATAACCGTCAGAATATTGATGTTAAATATGATTCCTCATATTATACAGTTAATACTGGAAATTGATGGAAAGTTGAGTGTGAGTGAGTGAGTGAGTGAGTGAGTGAGTGAGTTTATGTTCAACAATATCTGAAGGTCAATTATATATATAATTATATATATATATATATATATATATATATATATATATATATATATATATATATATATATATATATATATATATGAAACATTCCACAGACACAGTATCACGGGATTCGAACCCATGGCCTGGAATGAGTAAACGATTACAGCTTAATGACACATCGATACTAAGAGGTCAAGTAGTGTCGCCCCTGTTAGTCGACTTTCCAATATGTAGGAAAAATTCTAAACTTCAAACCGAAGGAGGGTCACATGACAGTACACTTCCAGCACAATGCCCCGGAAGCATTCCAAGGCTTCTACATGCAGTCAGGATTGACAGCTAATCATTGAAAAGTTGTTTTGAGTAAATGTTCACATTTCAGGATCTGCCTATCAGAGGGATTAAATCCAATCTCTGATTCTGTCCTTATTACTCAAATCCTATCCGTTTGGATGTTTTCCTTCCGGATTGGTCCCCCAGACTGACGTCACATCCGGTTTTCCACACGATACAAATGCCCTCGCTATGGGTGTTATAAACATAAACCCCTCTCTCCGGATCTATCCCGTCTCTCGGGATCCTGTGTTTGGATTATAAGCTACTGATTTTTTTCACATCATTCTCCATGTGACCATGCAGATACGGGTTACTGAGTACACTACTCTTATCTATCGTTCATTAATTATCATTTTGTTTATATTTCAGGTCGTTCGTGTCACCGACATCCTCAATTGTTACATTTTTATTATCAGATAAAGACGAAAAAAAAGTTGACACCATTTTTTTTATCATAAATGAAAAGCGTAAATCCCACACGATTTCCGCCAATCCGTGTCTGTTCTGTGTCAACAGATCCGGCAAACTTACTCCGAGTTTGTTTCCGCCGCAAGTCGTAAATATGGCGCTGCCCGGTCACGTGGCCATCACCACCAGCCAATCGACGCCTCGTGACGTGCTCTCTTGACCCGGAAGTGGTTATGTCAGCCATTATGGCGGACATCGACATGGCGGTTGGCGAGAAGTGTATCTGTCAACAGACACGCCGATCTGTGTGTCCGCTTATTGAGCAATGGCCACAATTTGTGGTCGGGATGGACGTTTGTTGACACCGAGTAAACAAGGGACTCCCCGCTATAGTACCGTGTGTGTGTGTGTGTGTATGTGTGTGTGTGTGTGTGTGTCCAACCGTCTACAGGCTGGTAAAACGGTATCGGTCTACGGTTCTGTACAGGCTGTGACAGGATAACAGTCCGCTGATAGCAGCTTGTTATGATGTTATTTTAATGGTAAACTCTGGAGATGATTGCTCGATGGAGAGAGAGGGAGTCTCTTAATTGATAATGGTTTCTCTAAAGATGGCTGATTAATAACATGTAAATTGTCTGAACAAACAGGTAAATGATGGCCTACTTGGGATAGGGTTGTAAATGATTTGAGCACTCAATGTGCGCGCGCGTGTGTGCTTGTGCGGGCGTAGATACAATGTGTATGTGGATACACAGTCGCCGGCACTGATAAACTGAAACAGGAGGTGGAAGAACAGGCAGACAGAGAAGCACGCACGCACGCACGCACGCACGCACGTGACTGCCGTGATCTGACTTGCTGGAGATGGTTCGTTTTTCGTTGCTTGGCGGCTTAGGGACTGGTGAGACATTACATTTGTCCCCTGAAGATACGTCCAGAGTTTGAATTCACGGTTCGTGCCTTATTATACACAGCTAAAGAGAGAGGGAGAAAGAGAAAAAAAGACAGACAGACAGACAGACAGAGGCAGGACAGGTAGGCAGGCAGGCAGGACAGGCAGGCAGGACAGGCAGGCAGGCAGGCAGGCAGACAGACAGACAGACAATATAACAATTCATTAATAGTTTAAAGGCATTAACAAGATTAATATCGCGCATAACATAACATAACATAACATAACATAACATAACATAACATAACATAACATAACATAACATAACATAACATAACATAACATAACATAACATAACATAACATAACATAACATAACATAACTTAACATAACATAACATAACACCAAACGGATATCCCAGTATAACAAGTGACCAGGTGTTCACCTCCCACTGTCAGTATAATGAACAACTCAATGGATACTGTTCAATAATAACATACACCTGACATCCAGGTAACAACAACTCACCCCCCTCACCTCTCTCCATCCCACCTAAAATGAAAAGCTACACACAAATTGACGACACCACCTCATAAAGTCTCTGTCAAGTGGCTTATATGGTCACGTGAGTGGCTCACGGGTCACGTGAGTGGCTCACTGGTCACGTGAGTACGTCACTGGTCACGTGCTTTCACCGTGCAGCAATCTCCGTCAAGGGGTGCTGTCTGTCCGACTTAGGGCACTTCACCTGGAGACGTGTGGCGTTCTGGATCAGTAACAGATTGGATTAGCGGTGGATTAGCAGTGGATTTGGATGTGGATTAATCAAATGTTATCCACACATCGATGGTGGTCTATAACGGAGATGACTGGATGACGTCACTGTACGGTTGACGTTGCGATGTCAACAATACGATTTGCTGATGGTTGACATATTTCGATTGTATGTGTGGGGGTGGAGTTTGCGTACATATAAGCATTTCTGTGTGTGTCTGTGCGTGCGTGCGTGGGTACGTGTATCTTTCAGGACTGTATCTTTGACAGGTGCTAAAAGTTGAGTTTTTAGAAAAGAGTAGAATTGGGTGTTATAATTACTGGTGTTAGTTTACATTGAGACATGACATCGAACCCAAAACCACGCAATTTGCAGCCCAATGCTCCATCCACTGCTCCACCGGAGCCCCTATCATATATATATATATATATATATATATATATATATATATATGTGTGTGTGTGTGTGTGTGTGTGTGTGTGTGTGTGTGTGTGTGTGTGTGAGGTCACTTCTACTTGGAATGAATTTTTACTGCCAATATATATTAAAGTGAGGCTTCGCCCCCCCCCCCCCCGAGGGATCTACCATTCACAGCTTACCTCCTAGTACCTGTCGTGTGGACAATCAGCCTACAATATGATGTCATGATGAATATCATCAACTATATCTGCCCACTCTTTATCTGCACACACACACACACACACACACACACACACACACACACACACACACACACACACACACACACACACACACACACACACACACACACACACACACACACACACACACACACACACACACACACACACACACACACACACACACACACACACATATATATATATATATATATATACTCTTACAACACCCCCCTCCTCGAGCTCCGCCCTTACCATTAACCCCGCCCCTGAGTGGCAAACACCCCCCTGTTCCTTTCACTCCCCCCCATAACATAATACCACGTCGAAAATTTCCCGTGTAATTTCGCAGTTCAGCGATTTGTGGTAGCTTGTCGTCTGTTGAGTATTGCCTATTGTGTATTGTCTACTCGGAGTATGTGCTCGGAGTATATTGCCTATTGGTGGCCGCGGGCACATATCTATCAACTAACAGCTGGGTCTTTGGCGGTCCCAACATCCCCACACAATATAGGCAGCCAGCCGCGGCTAGGCAAGGGCGAGAACAAATAGGCAAATAGCTAAGTTTGGAAATCAGGCGAGACTAGTTCAGGAAAGCGATTAATATAAGAAAGTTAACAAACGGATTAAATTCGATAGATTAGGTAAATCTCAGGCAAGGTTAGGATAATTAGGCAAATGGGAAAAACAGTTAGTTTATGTAGTTAGACCAAGTGCTAAAAAATGTTAGCCTAAACAGACAAGGCAGACAGGTAAAGCAAAGATAAACAGGCAATTGGGAGGGAGTTGACAATCTGTTAAAATAGGTGGAACAGGTAATTTAGGTAAACTAGACGAAACGGAAAAGCTAGGCAATCTAGACAGGCAAGAAAACCTAGTCTAGGCAAACTAGTAAAACGGGGGAAAATATAAACCGAGTACGCTATGCAGGTTAGGCAAGCAAGCCAAATACGGCCAAATAGATGGACGTACACAAATTAGGCAAACTAGACAAGCTTGAAAATTAATCAGTCTATAGATAAACAGGGCCAATTGGGCAAGTTAGGCAAACAAGGCTGGCTAATTAGTGGACACTTTAGGAAAACTGGTTAATCTAGGCAAAATAGGGGAGGTAGCTGAGAGGAGTCCGGCTAATGTAGACACGTTAGGCAAACTATAGAGAGTAGGTGCGAAGAGTGAATAGACAATATTTGACTGAAAATATGTCATAATGTTCGGGCTCACAATCATAATGATGATGATGATCATCATCATCATCATCATTATCATGATGATCATTATCATGATATTGATAACCGTGAACATCGTCATGATCAGCACCAAGAGTAGCAACGCCAATAACAATCACAACAACAATAACCATAACCATTACAACGCCAATAACAATCACAACAACAATAACCATAACCATTACAACGCCAATAACAATCACAACAACAATAACCATAACCATTACAACGCCAATAACAATCACAACAACAATAACCATAACCATTACAACGCCAATAACAATCACAACAGTAATAACAATCACAACGGCCATAATCAAAATAATAATGACAACAATAACAACAACAACAATAATAACAACAACGACAATAACAATCACAGGGACAATCACAACGACAGGACAATTACAACGACAAGGACAAACACAACGACAACAAAAATCACACTGATAATGACAATCAAAATAACAACAATAACAATCAAAACAACAATAACATTTACAACAACAATCACAGAGACAATAACAACCACAACAGTAATAACAATCACAACGGCCATAATCAAAATAATAATGACAACAATAACAACAACAACAATAATAACAACAACGAAAATAACAATCACAAGGACAATCACAACGACAATAACAATTAGAACAGCAATTGCAATCACAACGACAATAGCAATAACAACGACAATAACAATCACAAGGACAATCACAACGACAGGACAATTACAACGACAAGGACAATCACAACGACAACAAAAATCACAATGATAATGACAATCAAAATAACAACAACAACAATAACAATCACAACAACAATAACATTTACAACAACAATCACAAAGACAATAACAACCACAACAACAATAGTATAACAAGAACAACAATAATAACAATAACAAAAACGATAATAAAAATCACAATAACAACAAAAATAATAACGACAATAATAATTACAATTACAATCACAACGACAATAACAATCACAACAATAACAACAATAACAATCATCATAACAATGACAAAGACAATAACAATCACAATAACAGCGACCATAGCATCAAAATAATAATGACAATCAGAACAATAATAGTAACAATAACATTCATAACGACAATAACAATTTCAACAAGAATAACTATAACAACAGCAATAGCAACCATAACGACAATAACGATCACAATGACAACAAAAATCACAAGGATAATGACAACCACGACAATAAGAATAACAACAACAATGACAACAACAATTACAATGATAATAATAACAATCACAACGACAATAACAATCACAATAACAACAACAACACAAATCACAAAATATTAACACTCACAAGTACAATAACAATCACAACGACAATAACAATTACAACGACAATAACAATACAACAACAACAACAACAACAAAAACAATCACAACAACAACAATAACAATCGCAACAACAATAATAACAATCACAATAACAATAAAAATCACAGCGGCAATAATAAATACAATCACAACGACAATACTAATCATAATCACAATCACAACAACAACAACAATTTCTATCACAATAGCAATAACAAAGAGAATAACAATGACAAAGGAAATAATAATCACACCGACAATGATAATCACAAAAATAACAATAACAACAATAACAACAACAATAACAATGACAATAACAACGACAACGAAATTCACAGCAGCAATCACAACATCAACAACAATAAAAATAACAAAGTCAATAAAAATCACAATCACAACGACAATAACAACGACAATAATAATAACAATAACAACAACAACAACAACATCCAGAACAACAATAACAACGTCAACAGTACCAGTAACGGAAGTATGTAACTTTGATAATCCAAACATGACGACCGCACGTGTAGGTACTCGCGAGTACGCGGAAGCAAAATGCTTAGTTATCTCTTAATGGACAATAGAAAAACCTTTGATATTAACATAAATTATCTAAATTATATCATCTTGTGTCTGAATGATATATACGACAGACAGACAGACAGACAGACAGACGAATGGATGGTTGGATGGATGGATGGATGGGCCGACTGACAGGGAGACCAGACAGTTACATGTACGTGCGCACGCACGCACACAAGCACACACACACACACACACACACACACACTCACATAGAGAGAGAGAGAGAGAGAGAGAGAGAGAGAGAGAGTGGGTGTGTATGTGTGTTTAGGATACGTGTATATGCTGGCACTGGGTCACAGCATAAAAACCTAAACATCTTTTAAAACCTATCCCTTTTTCAAGTGCATCTGTGTAGTGGATAAATTGGTAGTTGAGGCAGTGGAAGATGCAGTCACTCTGGAAGTGGTTAGGACACTGAATTGGGTAGCAGAGGAAAGTAGCCTAGTTAGTATCCGTCCTAGTTGTCGAGGTAGTGAGCAGAGTAGTGGACGCGGTAGTGGTCAGGGTAGTGCATTAATAATTAGAGCCATGCAACTTTGTTGACAAACTTAATCCCTAACGTATTAGAGCGACCTAACTGTCCTAGGTCGCCGTCCTAGACCACCGTCCTACGCTAGCGACGACCTAACAATTACTATGGCCATAATGCCGAGCATCGGTGACAAATAGCCAAACATCATTGGCTAGTCAGACCAGCATGTTAATGACGTAGGCGATGCCGCCTCGTTCTGATTAGTGGCTGATGATTTATTTGCACTTTTCATCGTCGATGTCGTATTAAGATTTAATATGGCGTCGAGCTGCGCGCGCAGCCCCCTCAACCGGTCGTCATATTCGAGCTCTCCACTCGGCAGAGTGAAGTGGCCGCCATTTGTGGAGAGACAGAGAGAGAGAGAGAGAGAGGAGGGGGGAGAATGAGTACTGGTTCCAGTCGTCTCTCCTCCTTTGCTACTTCTGGTCTTCGTACTCTTTCAGCCAGGCCGGCCTCCTCTCTGCTCTTTTCGCTATTTATTTTCGCGATTGTGTTTTATTGACTGGTGTGGGCTCGGCGCAGGCGTGATAAATTAACTTTGTCCACACTGACGCCACCTACCGACTTCTTGCCGATATTTCCCGCCGTTATTCAGAACGACGCCGGAGATGCTTTTAGGGAGCAGACGATTCAAGTCACGCCATCTGGTGGAAATTAGTTTAAAATGACAGAAGCCGCGATTTAGTGGCGAGAGTTTGTTAGTTACTAGATGGAGGTGAGCGATAATGGACGGCTTGCCGATGTTATGTGATTATGTTCTGATCGTATCATGTTTATGTCCCTTGGCGTGCTCGGTCAAGATATGATACTAGTGTTATCGCTTAACTCATCTTCTCAAAGTGCTATCTCTGGTTTTTCCTACAGAGTCTCTCCCTCACTCCCCCCTCTCTCTCTCACTCACTCACTCACTCACCAACTCTCTCACACGCACACACACTCTCTCACTCTTTTTTTCCTTCACACACACACACACACACACACACACACACACACACACACACACACACACACACACACACACACACACATGCACGCCCTCATACACACACACACACACACACACACACACACACACTCACACACACACACACACACACTCTCTCTCTCTCTCTCTCTCTCTCTCTACTCCCCTCTCTATCTATCTATCTATCTATCTATCTATCTATCTATCTATCTATCTATCTATCTATCTACATCTCCTATCTGTCTCCATCTCCCTCTATATACATCTATCTATCTATCTATCTATCTATCTATCTATCTATCTATCTATCTATCTATCTATCTATCTATCTATCTATCTATCTATTATCTATCTATTATCTATCTATCTATCTATCTATCTATTTATCTATCTATCTATTATTATATATATATATATATATATATATATATATATATATATATATATATATACCTACCCACCTACCAACCAATCTATCCTTTTTTTTCTATCTGTCAGTCTGTCTATCTGTCAATCTCTCCGCCTCTTCAAGTTTTTTCTCAGCTACCTTATTTCCAAACTTTTCTGCTAGATATTACCACTACCTTCCATATCGTAAAGTGTCAATTACAATATGGACGACGGCGAAATGTCCCGTGATGCATGACGGGACAGCTCATTTTCGAGCGAATATATATCCTTATGGAAATTCTCACAACCGAAAGTACTTCGACTAAAAGGGTTGACCTTTAACCTGTCTCCATCCATCACAGTCCTTCGCGGAGCTCCTCATCCGCTCGACACCAGGGGACGATCATGCCATAGTCCGAACGTATATCCGTCCCGACCAAGTCAGGGGACGATCTCGTTCCAGGGCGGCGGGCCCGGATAAGCGAAGCGATCATGGCGTCTCTCGATTTCCGCTTAAAGTATACATCATCCCGCTAACGAACGGTTCATCTCGTGTCAAGATGGCGTCGATGTGACGTCATTACTCCGCCCCGGTCCCGTAAGCCATTAAATCGGACATAAAAACCGAAAGCCATTAACGAATTGCCCCGCCGAAGCCATATCGTCCCCTATAAAGGGCCTTAATTCGCATTCGCCGCTCGCCTTATTTACATATTCATAACTATCTTCGCTCATCACCGGGGCCATCCGGCGTGGCGATGAATCGTGAATTAAATTACTCGGTAAATCACAGAGCATCGGACGTGGTTCCTTATCGGATTATAGTCACTGATAAAGTGATGCACTTTGACAAGAGACATCCAATACCAGGGCAGGTCGACCTCGTCCAGCGTTCCGAGCTCCTCTAGCGGTGACCTTTCCGGGGATTATCAGCCATTATCGATATTAAAATGGCCATTCATCAGCGAGTTCCGGCGTTGGGAAGGATGCCAATGGCTTACAGTACTCTGGCCGAGGTGCTCAGCCGACCGTGTAAATATTACTGTATCAATGGCGGAGAAGATTAACAAGTCAACTTCGAACGCCGGCAAATGGCCACACGGTTTTTGTGAATGGCATGGCACGATGACTGTCAACTGTACAGTCTTCCGGACGGAACAAAACCGGCGCACAGTCCACCCACCACCGACTCCCTTTTACCCGATTGCCTTTAAAAGCGGCTTTTTGGTCGTTTTGCGGATTTTTCGAGCCCGACGCGCTTAAATAAACATCCCATTGCGGGGGATGCGCTCGTTATCTCTAGAAAAGATGATAATGAGATTTGGTTATTTTTTTATGAACTTCCGTCGTTTGCGCTAACAAATATAAACTATGTCAAATAATTTATGGGTCAAATTTTATAATGAATTCATTCTAATTTGTAAACAATGATCTAGCTTACGTCTATGTTATTGTTGTTGTTGTTATTATTATTATTATTATTGTTATTATTATTATTGTTGTTGTTGTTCTGTTTAGAATGATATCATAACCTCTGTGTTAATTAGTATTTGCCATTTTGAAGTTTAACTGTCCCCACAATGAGCCATTATGCGGTGTATTGGTATTTGTGAAGTGACCTAATTATATTTATGGTATGTGTCATATTAGTGGTATGTGTCACTTTAGTTATATGTGTCATATTAGCATTATGTGTTATATTAGTTGTAGGTGTTATTCTAATGGTATGTGCCATATTAGTAGTATGTGTTATATAGTATGTCATATTAATGGTATATGTCATATTAGTGGTATATGTCATATTAGTGGTATATGTCATATTAGTGGTATATGTCATTTTAGTGGTATGTGTCGTATTTGTAGTATGTGTTATATTAGTGGTTTGTGTCATATTAGTGATATGTGTCGTATAGTATGTGTCATATTAGTGCTATGTGCCATACTAGTAGTGTGTGTCATATTAGTGGTTTGTATCATATAGTATGTGTCACATAGTATGTGTCATATTTAATGGTTTGCTTTAAATTAGTAGTATGTGTCGTATTTGTAGTATGTGTCATATGATACGTGTCATATAGTATGTGTCATATTAGTTGTATGTGTTATATTGTACGAATTACGACATGTGATCTGTATCAGTGACTCGTTCGTGTTGGTATATTGATACATAAGACACCTTGACTATAAAATAGTGCGTCTCATATTTGGCATCATCCCATCAACAGGGGGAGGGGGGGGGTGATGTACGGAATATCGTGATCTTTCAACTATTTTAATATAGGTATGTGGAATATTTTTCAGATTAATATCGGTGATATGGCGATATTGCTCAGCCGCCAAGTCGGTATCCGTGCCATGCCAACATCTCTGCTCTCTTGGTATCCATACTCGATTCTGTAACCGAGCCGCGGTGTCGCCTTCGGTTGCTAATCACTTTTGTTTCCGAGTCGGCCATAATGCAATTTGTGCGCGGCGAGAAAAGTTTCTCTATTATCGCCCGGCCCGGGAAGCCATCTTGGCGATCGGCGCTCATTTCACATTCTGCCTCTCGTCTCAGCGACTTGATCAAATTCGTGCCATCACACATTGATCTATCTATTAAGAATTAACCCGATTTGCCGTCCATCAGTCGGCGAACACTCAGCCAGTCAGACCTTAAAGCTCTCTCCCTCCCTCAAACACACACACGCGCGCGTGCATACACGCTCACACACACACACACCAGCCGTGGTCCGACAAATCAAAAACACAGATCTGATTAAATATGGCCGCAGACTGGTTTTCACGGCGGTGTCTCAGCCCCGGCTCGCTCGCTCCCTGGTTCGGAAGAGTCGACGTTCGGCCACGTCCCGTCCTGTTTGTGCTCTGAGTCCTTTTCATCTCGTCCTAGTCACTTGAGTTCTGTCAGACGTGGTACTCGCCGCCTCCTTTTGTCGTCGGTACCGCGTCTTCTCGCTCTGAGGTCAGCCATCTTGTCAGCGGAGCGGCCCCGACCGTGGCAGAGCGGGCTAACCCGATTAGTTCGGCTCTCGGCGGCAAATTCAATTGATTAGAGGAAATCAAGAAATGTGATAAGTGACTTTTCAGCGAGCTTCGCCGCTAATTTGATGTTTATCGCTGATCTTCCCGGGGCCGTCGTCTGCCGACGAGCTGAGCGGCCCGGCGAGAAACTGGCGCGAAAATGGCGCGCTGAAGCAGACGATAAGTGGCAGTCGATGGACGAGGCTGGGCCACGAAGCCGGTGTCGATTGAATTTAAGTCGAATTTAATTCCTCGGCCACTTTACTGCTCCGTAAAATCGTGAATCGAAATCGAAATCAGATTCGCTGTCAATTTGGGGCTTATCAGCGAACTTGGTCGCCGGCAAACAGGCCATTTGACGAATTTGAAAGCTTTTGGCAAGAAGCAAGATGGCCGAAGTTTGTGCATGCCTTCTCGGTAATGAACGTCGAATGAAGAACGCAAAATTAAGCACTTAGTTAAGCGACATCTTGATTTAATGTTGAGCTCAGCAAATTTCATTCTGTGTGGTTCTTCGGATTTTCCAACATGGCTACTCGCTGACTGATTAGCGTTTACTGAAGGAGAGAGTTTCTGAAGGAAGAAAAAGGGGAAATAAATTTGAAGATTAAAGTCGGCATTTTTCAGTTAAGAAATGGCATTACTTTAAACGAGTATCACTAATTTGTTTATTCCAGCAACATTTTTAATTTGTATTTGTGAAGCGCATTCTAACGGACGTAGTATGTGTGATATAACTTGATATCTATGCTGTATGTGCTGTATGTGTTTGTGCTATGCTGCATATTGGTGTGTGTGCACGCGCGCGTGCGTGTGCGTGCGTGTGCATGCTCATGTGTGTGTGATCTTCATATATATCATATATGTATGCATGTCTGTACGGTAACTTGGTTCATTGGGGTTATTCGTCTAGGTAGACGAGAAGGTCTTCTGAACTATGAAACATCACAAAGAGAGTGATAAAACTACGATTCAATCCCACAAACTGGAGGATTGATACACAGTGGACTACCAACTGTGCCAACCAAAATGCATCGAGGGGGAAATCTTGAATATTTCACAGAAGAAACCAACATAACCTTACACTGGCACTAATGTATTTTTATGATATAACGTTACATCAATATAACATCTACTAAATCATAAGGCTTTCCTAATTACAGGATAAACAATAAAACGATGGAACGCGCATGATTCACATGTTATCGCCCATATCGTATTCGTCCATGACACGTGTTGTAATCCTAAAAGGCGCCATCTTACGGTTGATATTTCTATTGTGACCGTTTCTAACCGGACGGCGAATCATTGATAACATCATCAACTAACACGATTCTGACACGGTCTCGGGGACGCCCACCCACCCATCCCCACCCCCTTAAACAGTTTCCCCGTGCTGTATGCGGCCATGCCCCTGGGGCGCGTGTGTGTGGCCCAGTGTACTAAATTAGCAAATAATTTCGCCATCTTTGGCCAAGGGTAGCAATTAATGCTCTAGCCCCGTACTGGCCCCGGGCCACGAAACCCGCTCCCAGAGGAACGGAATGGCGGGGGGGGGGTGAATGAGTGGGTGGGAGGGAAGAAAGGGAGGAAGGGAGGGAGGACCGAAACCGTTACCTTGACAACTAATGAAGAAGATATTAGGGTAATGTGTTAAGTGTACCTTATAGCTGTTTGTGAACCGGAAGTGGACTTGTAGACTACCAATAATTATATAATTTATAAAAACACAAGATAATATTCTTGATCCTTGTTTATAACTCATCTAGAGATAATTACAATTTCAGGCTGAGTTGAGGTCTTCACGGATAGATGAGGAGTTTGTGAATCTCTGGATAGCTCATCTGTCTGATAAATATATAAAGATAAGTAAAAGTGGTGGTGGTGGTAGTGGTAGCTGTAGTCGTAGTAGTAGTAGTAGTGGTGGTGGTGGTAGAAGCTGTAGTAGTAGTAGTAGTAGTTGTTGTCGTTATAGTAATAAAATGGGGGGGGGGTGTTGATGGATGTGGAGGTGTTAGTGGCGGAAGTAGTAGCAGCAGTAACAGTAGCAGCAGTAGTAGTAATAGTAGTAGTAATAGTAGTAGTAATAGTAGTAGTAATAGTAGTAGTACAATGGTGGTGATGGAGGTGATGATGTTGGAGATGTTAGTGGCGGTGATGATGATGGTGGTTGGATGTTGTTGTTGTTGTGGTGGTGGTGGTTGTGGAATTAGCACCACCACCACAACCACCACCACAACCACCAGCACCACCAGCATCACCACCAACACCACCAGCAGCAGCAGCAGTAATAGCAGTGGTGGTGGTTGTGGTAGTGATGATGGTTGTGATGATGGTTGTGGTGGTGGTTGTGGTAGTGATGATGGTTGTGGTAGTGATGATGGTTGTGGTGATAGTTGTGGTGGTGGTTGTGGTAGTGATGATGGTTGTGGTAGTGATGATGGTTGTGGTTGTGGTGGTGATGATGGTTGTGATAGTGATGATAGTTGTGTGGTGGTTGTGGTAGTGATGATGGTTGTGGTTGTGGTAATGGTGATAGTTGTGGTGGTGGTTGTGGTAGTGATGATGGTTGTGGTTGTAGCCGTGATGATGGTTGTGGTTGTGATGATGGTTGTGATAGTGTTGATGGTTGTGGTGGTGGTTGTGGTAGTGATGATGGTCGTGGTGGTGGTTGAGGTCGTGATGATGGTTGTGGTGATGGTTGTGGTTGTGATTATGGTTGTGGTTGTGATTATGGTTGTGGTTGTGATGATGGTTGTGCTAGTGATGATAGTTGTGTGGTGGTTGAGGTCGTGATGATAGTTGTGGTGATGGTTGTGGTTGTGATTATGGTTGTGTGGTGGTTGAGGTCGTGATGATGGTTGTGGTGATGGTTGTGGTTGTGATGATGGTTGTGCTAGTGATGATAGTTGTGTGGTGGTTGAGGTCGTGATGATGGTTGTGGTGATGGTTGTGGTTGTGATTATGGTTGTGGTTGTGATTATGGTTGTGGTTGTGATGATGGTTGTGCTAGTGATGATAGTTGTGTGGTGGTTGAGGTAGTGATGATGGTTGTGATTATGGTTGTGGTTGTGCTGATGGTTGTGCTAGTGATGATAGTTGTGTGGTGGTTGAGGTAGTGATGATGGTTGTGGTGATGATTGTGGTTGTGATTATGGTTGTGGTGGTGGTTGTGGTAGTTGTAGTAGCATTAATCGTAATTGTTATAACTGTATCAACGTAAATCATTAAGTGTAGTATAATTGAATGATTTGTTATGTTAAATAGATCAACTCGGTACATAGCCGGTTTATATTATATTGCTATTAACCTCTGATTAATGATTTATTAGAATTAATTTTTATTTTGCTCAAAGAGCAGCCGATGATTTGTGGGAATAAATTTATTTTCTGGGAGTATCATCGTGCATGTATCGTACTGAAAAGAGGGGTAATATGCGGACGTGCGTGAGAGAGAGAGAGAGAGAGAAGGCGGGGGAGGTGGGCGAGCGAGCATGAGAGAGAGAGAGAGAGAATGTTTATGACGACAATAAGGGAAGAACATGTAAGTAGGTATTGTGACTTTATATCTCAAACAGTTTTTGTTCTCTGGACCAGTACGTGAAATGGATTGAGAGGGAAACGATCTCTCTCTCTCTCTCTCTCTCTCTGACAATCTCCCGCCTCAGCACCAAATATATTCATTATAGGGATTTAGTTGGCGCTTTTCGCTAAATCTCTTGCTAGCTCGCTACAAGTCCAGCAAATTAAAGTCAATTGACTTGTCGCTAGACTTTCGACCCTCGCCACATCAGTTCTCTAGCACGACGCAGTGTGGCCAACTTGGCCATCATCGGCAAGGGATCAAGCCCTCAACACGGCATTAATTCACACATCGGCGGCGAAATGGGAAAGCGGCGCAAAATGGTGCAATTTCTCGGCAGCCATTTGTCCAGACTTCGGCCTCTAAGACTCTCGGCCACATAAGTCTCGATGTCAAGGGATGAAATTTAGCAAAATCCGTCGTCCGCAGCGCAGCCTAAATTAATTTTCTGCTGGAGAAAAGCCGACCGAATGAGGTGGCGCACCGAGAGTGCAGAGGTCGCCTCGAGGTGTTATTTCTTGCGCTCCACTAGTTTTGTTCTCTTTCGTCTCAAGGCAATCCGAAAACCGGTAAGACACTGATATATGAAGGAAAAAAGATGAACACACACACACACACACACTCACATACACACAAGCAATAATTATGGGAGGTAGACGTCACTTTAGTGTGCTACCATCAATCGTCTGCTCTTGTCACGTGATCTTCCCTCCCGCGACAAAATCCATGGCCAGCTGTAGCCGTGGGGATTTATATATAAATCAAAGTCGGTGCAAATTAATTGGAATAATGTAAATGAAGTCAGTGAAGGGTCAAATCCCCGGTGAAAATAGTTGCTAGGTGTAGAATTAAGGATAATGGCTGTTCGTGATATGATGGAGACAGGCTCGCTGAGTCAGCTCATAAGAATCGGACGATCCGGAACACACCAAGTTTACTTCCCAAAATGATATCATTTTAATCCAGACAAGAAAAAGTAACTCACACGTGAATAAAATAATAAAACTGGAAATTGGAGCTAGAGTATTTGTAATAAATATCTGCTCCGTAGATGTCCGGAAGCTCTGATGCTGCAAAACATGTGACGTAGATTATTTAGAGATCTGTCGTGGCATGTGGACTTGATGTATTAATTAATTAACGGGTTAGTTTTTCTACTACCCTATAAACCAGCCTGTTTCGTTACACTGCTCTCTGCTTACTTATGATATATTCCGTAAAGAGGAATATTTGATATATTAAACGGGCCTGTTTATTAATAATTTTAATCAGCCCATTTCTTTATGCATATATAATCAAAGGTACACATAGATATCTATTTTTTAATCAATTCACCATCCAATCAATCAGTTACTTAGTTGGTCAGTCGGTCAATCATCATTACGAGCTCAATCTCAAGTGTCTTATATCCTAACACACAAACAAACACACACGCGCGCGCGCGCACACACACAGACACGCACGCACGCACCAACTAACGGACTTAAAAAAAAGATTATTAATAATTACAAAGAAAAGTTTCATCATAATCAATTTTCTAAACTCATGCGGTTTTCATAAAGACAGAATGATATATATATATATATATATATATATATTATACGTATCCTCACAGAGTACCCCTACTTATTTTCGGTAACTTATTGGTTAACCAAAGGTCATGCCATCACAAACTACCCGAATTGAAAATGTTAAAATGAAAATAAATAACATATTAATGACGACATGGATGAAGTCAGACACCTAAGACAATTTTCTAGAAATAAGTTGATCACGTTAGCAGTCATGTTAATTGTGATAGTCCATTTTAGACTCTTTTCGAGACAGACTATAAATACAAGACGGTCTTGATAGAAGACGGAATAATGACCGGTCCCTTTTTCAAATTAACCAGTCTTGATGTTGATCACATGACTTGTTTATCCCTAAGCCATCCGCAAAAACGGTTATTGGATTAGAAAAAAAAAACAGAATGCCGTAAATACACTTGCCATTATTATTATTATTATTATTTAAACCAGGTATCCGAAATCGAGTAATATTTCTATCAATTTTCACTGATTCATTGAAAGACATAACAATTTAAGCATTATATAGAAAAAAGGGCAAGAATCAAATACCCTTTTGTGTATTGATAACATTACAATTTCGCGAAAAAAACGTTGGTTTCTATTAACTCAGATGGATAAGAGAACACAAAAGAAGCCGTTCGTGTTAACTAGAAAATCGTAACCAAACAAAAATTGCTGATACACGACATGCCAATGACACTCGGAATTCGAGTGTGTTTACTGGCGTCGAATTATTATCCGATCAGAACGACTAAACAATGAACCGATAGCAGGACGATAAATGATTATTAATATCTGGACGATTTAAAAAAAATGGAGGAATCTAGGTTAATATGAATTATATGTCCGTATTGAGGTATCGGTGTAGCATGTGTTAATGATCATAAAGTCTATCTCATTTACGCTAGAGTCAAGAACCTCACTAATGTCGTTGGTGTTGCTAAATGGAAGTTTGGTAGTTAGGTGATTCCCTTCTAGTGTTCCACTTTACAATTTGTACTGATGTCGACGAACATCTTTAAATCTGTCCTTATGTCCGTATACATGTGTACTAAATGAAGGATTTGCGGCTAGTTTTATCCGGTCTACGTATTGTATCCGATTTCTGGAACAAAACCGTGGTAATGGCTTCATTCTGGACAGCGCGATACCGTTACAATATCGATTATATTTATTATAATTGATTATTTTATAATACCTTAATTTGTCGTATTACAACAACCTCCAGCCTGCCGAGAGTTAAGATTATGTATATGAGATGGTCACGTGATGGGATAAACGAAAACCTAGTATGTGACTGGTTTATGAGAAAAATCGATAAAAAAGCTCCGCCTTCTGTCAAGAATCAGCCACGAGAAATCACCACACTAGCTCCACCTAGCGAGCTACATTTACACCGCGAATCGTGATGCATTAGCTGCTCTAATCCAAAACAGTTCGGAAATTCTGAGTTGACCGCCTCTGTGTCCTCGTGGGTAGAGTGTGGCACTATTTACCCATGGTTATGGTCAAACCATGTGGGAGGTCGGAGGTTCGAATCCCGGTTGTGGAACTGTAATAGGGGGAGTTTTTCATCCAACCAGACAACTAGTCAGGTTTCTCTGCCATCCATTGCATATTCTAAACTTATTTAGAATTGTTCCCGTGGTGAAGCTGTAAATTACAGACCATAGTCCCTCATTTGGGGTTCCTCGTCACATAAAATAACTGCCATTTCGAGCATTATTATTATATTTATGCAAGTTGTTGTAGCAGAACTAGTTTATAACAAGCACTGTGATATTTAAGTGAGAAATTAAATAGTTTGTTTATGTGCGTGTTTTAGTTATACTGTAAACTGTACGGATAATAATGTATTCCATCCGGCGTTTTATAAATTAGTTTTATCTTATATAATGCCCAATTCTCAATTACGGTCATTTATCGCTGTAGTCTGGGGTGACCGTAATACAGATGTTTCAGTTGTCTGCATTGAGAAGATCCTCCCACATATTTACGACATCACGTAAAACGAGATAACTAAGTAGGTAGAGTGGTTAACTAGAATACGATAGTATGTTGGTTCGAGTCACATGAGTTAAAATGGCTGAGTACTTGCTTGGATTAGAATGACAGTGGATCATACAGCTAAAACGGGAACTATGAAACCCCGGATTTATAAATCCATAAAACAGAGACGAGATAACTGTAAGGCATAAAGTCCTTCAGAGTAAAGTCTTAGAGTAGAAATGTTGAGTCAGTTCATAAAGAACCCGTAGCCATATAACCTTATTATATAAGGAACACATTGGAAATAGGGTTTACAATTTCGTGCGTAATGTTTTTGATTTTTCAGGGCAATATAACTCATGAAACGAAATAAAGCAAATTGAACCACTCGCGGGTTTGTTCTCTAAAACAGATTAGTCAATTATCGATATATTAGAACTATTTACGGGCTGTCCAAATTATAGAAAAATTTAATCTTCAAAGAGTGAATGTAAAAATAAGTATATCAACAAGTGTGGAGAGTGAGATTTATTATTTTTAATTCGGCGCTGGTCTCATCTTGGAAAATGGAAATCAAGAAAAAAATGAAATGATAAAAAATAGAAAGTTTGTATTCATGTGCGTGTGTGTTTGTGTGAGAGAGAGTTTTACTGGAATGATAACGTTATGATGACTATTTAATATCATAATGTCCAAATCATTCCCACTAACTGTCCAGTTGTCATAGAGTATCGGGTATGTATCATCACCGTCATGAAAAATAGTATAACCTCTTCTGTTTTGGTTTTGTTGTTCGGGGAGAATCCCCGGGCTGTCGCTTAATCAGCACAGCCTCTATGTTGGAGTGGTTGAGAAACCTCCTCCCCCACCACTCACAGGGGAGCAGTACGGAAAGATGGAGCCGAAATACCCGAGGGTGGTCACTGCCAGAGTGTTTTACGTCCTCAGGGGGTTTTTAACGTCTCCCTTTATTTTAAATAATTCAGTGGAGACGGCAGCGCCATTTAACGTGGTCAGCCACCCACGATGTAGTGAGCCGAGAAATTAATCCCTGGAAAAGTTTCGACCTCTTACGGGGTTCGAACCTGCGACCGTTGGCACCAAGTGCCGGGTGTTTAACCACTAGGCCACCGGAGCTCACTAAAACGCGAAGTAAGACGTCTTGTTATAAATAGTCTTTGGTGGAAGTACAGTACAGTGTATTACGAGAACAATAGGTAACGTAAGTGAGTCAGTGACCAAGCGAGTGAATGTTGATGGTCCAACGATAACTCGACACATAAATGTTTCGTCACCAATGAGCATTTATAGTCGTCTTTTATGGCGTGCTGGAGGTTAGAACGTACTAACCCTTAACCACGAACATGTTGGTTTAATTGTTGTTTTATTATTTGACGCGTTTGTTGTAAATAATAATAATAATAATAATAATAATTGCAAAACTTCTACTGCGCCATGAGTTTTAACCTTGGGAACAGACAACAAGTGAAAACCAGATGAACGGAGTTATCTGGACTTGGGTGCTAGAGAAAGCATGGAAAATAGATACGAAGGTTCTCCAGAAGAAAGAGTTTCATAGGCATTAGAGCATAATTTGAAAATGATGCGAGACTGAACAGGGAGCCAGTGAAGAGATTTCAGAAGTGGGACAGAATGAGAAAAACGAGGAGACCATGTGAAAACCCTAACTAAGCATATACTCACATGCAATGTTATAAAGAAGAGATTTGCAGTAATCAGGCCTACTAGTAATGAATACTGTAGTAATGGTTCTGGCGAATGAAAGAGAAATATAGCGCCGAATACGACGAAGGTCACGAATATGATAGAAACAGCGATATGTCAGAGAAATATGCTTTATGAAATTAAAATCGCTACTAAATGTAACACCAATATTACATACAGTGTCTGATGGTGTGATGGTATGATTAAGGATGGGGGGTATTTAGCGTATCTATGTCTGCCGTCCATGTGTGCTGATCTCTGTGTAATGTAGTGCAATATATAATATAATAATTCTAGGAGTTATCCATGGCTCTCGCAATGTATTATCTGGCAGGAAGTTTGATTGATTTCATCGACGCAAAATATTATATTGCATCATTAATATGATCTATTATTCTGTTGTAACTATCTTCAGCAATACTTTACATTCGACTAATCTTTATTGACTAAGGCATTAGAAAATTTGTTTGTAAGTATTGCCAATTATATACAAGTTATATCAGTATATGACAGGTAAATGTCGGAAAGTTGGTTGATGTCGCTTAAGTACTTCTTGTGTATTTAGTTGTTAAAAGATGAAATAGGATTCTCGTTTAATTAACTTAATAAGAATGTCATGCGACTGGACAATTTTGTGTTTGACTTTACTAAAGCTAAACAAATTTCAGTGTAGATTTTAAACAGTGAAGTCGGCATCTTTTACTTGGATGTAAGTGTAGCGTACCGTGAAATTTCGATGTCAATGGAAAATCTGTGAATGAATTCTCTGAAGATCTAGCTCGGGGTAACAATTGCGAATTTAATCTTGGAAAAAGTAGGAGCAGATTGTAAACAGTCACAAACCATTTTTAGTTGGACCATGTTGTAAACAAGTATATCTATTAAAGTCCGACAGTTTATGCAAAATAAGTTTCGTTTTTACATTTATCTTGGTAATAAATGCCCATGTGATATTATCAAAAATTGGATCCTTTTAGTTCCTTAGTAATTCGCTATGCTGTGCCACTGTAGCTGTAAATAGATGTGTATTGTAAAAAATATTGAACTACACGCCTGAATCAAGAAAAGGTAGAGTCTGAGTTTATGATTTCATGTAAATCACAACAGTATTTTTAGCTATTGCTGAAAAAGTGGTTAATAATTTCAGCTGGTGGTTCGTTGTCAGCTAAAGGATTGCAAGCGCGGTTTATGATAACTCATACGAAACAGTAAATAATATAGTTACTGTGTGCAGATCATAACGTCGCAACATTTATTTTCCGGTCTAAAATATTACATCATTGATGACAGCAGTAATAGAAAGTACTGTCTCGGGTTCCTTTGTGTGTTTTGGAACTAATGCATTCAATTCAATTCAATTTAAAATTTTAAAGCGCTTATTTTCGGTTAAACGAGTTCTAAGGCGCGACAAAACCAGACCATATTGCTTGGTTGGAAAAGGTTTGTGATCAAGAGAACAGACCGGTCGGGTGCAGGAGGTTAAGGTGGATTTGCATCCTGAAAAGGATGTGTCTTTAGCCTTTGTATGAAACATGATACAGTTGGTGCAGAATGAACGTCGTGAGATAGAGAATTCCACAATAAAGGACCATCGTAGTTGAGACAGTTGTGAAAGTTTAGCATTATGATACATCCCTCAAAATGGTAAAAAAATGGAACTGTAATTAAAAGGCATGAATAAGTTGCGCAGAATAATCACATGATTACAATAATAATAAAAAAATTCACTGCAATACACAGTCAACAATAGAACATAAACAGTAATAAAATTATATGTTTGTTTATATATATATATATATATATATATATATATATATATATATATATATATGGGGGGGGGTTGTACATTATCAGACAGGTAACTAATTTAGTTGTATTAATGGAGATGTTATACCAGGATGATATTTTATTTTGTTGATTTATAATTTCTCTACATTGTTTTCGATGAACAAACTGAGTCAAAACATTTCTGACAATCCATACATTAGACTCTATACACACTGCACAAAAGGAGAAACACTCTAAACGTGCTAATGTATCGTAGGTGAACTAGCCGGCCTGTGTTACACCGTTTACGTGCTAAATCCAATATCGCAGCAACATTCCTGGCAGATGTAGTGTTGGGTACACTATAGAGTCCTCAATGCCAAACGATCCAATCCACTGACTTTCTTCAGGATGTAATATTCTGATCAGCTTCGATCTGATAAAATGTTTTTGGGGTTTGAGTAATTGATTCAACTAAGGCACAGAGGAGTTCACCAATTATTTGTCTCGATATTTAGGTACGTCCCGTATGATGACCCTAAATCGAAGATAATGACCCCACTTTAATATCTTAAATTACCTTAATTATAGATAACAACGCTGTTGCCAAATTATCATTATTAATATTTACTGTAAAATTTGGTGTTCACAATGAAAATCTTTTATACTCTGAATAGTGAACACGATCATAGATTGGCCAACTTCATCAATCTGATATATCAGTATACGTTATTAATATTAGCATTCAATGTCCTGGTGAAATAAACACTAATTCTCTACTATACACCATCATATTACAGTAATTTACTCTAATAATATATAACTTAGATGTGCTTCACTAGCTTTATTATTACTCCTCACCGTCCATATAATATTATGTTTTATTATTATATCTATTCATACACATCTGTTATGGTTGATCTATTTTTGGTTGTTATCATCACTCGCTTTAGAAAGCAGAAATGTGTCTCTGTTAATTAATTATTGTATAGAGATTATTTGTCTGTTCGGTCAACCCCAGATTGATCCCTTCATGTAACGTATTGTGATTCATCAGCTGAACAGTATGTTTCAGTGATCAAAACTATTACATGAACCATTATACTGATTTGAATATTAACATTTTATTTATAAATAATTGATCATCACAAGGAAAACTATTGACTCTCTCTCTCTCTCTCTCTCTCTCTCTCTATATATATATATATATATATATATATATATTGAATTGTAAACCTCTCACTTATAAAATTGTTATTGTTGAATCCAATTTTGTTATTACATTATTATAATGAATGATGCTATAACGTCCATCATTATTAGTGAATTGCTGTTTTTGAACTCTGAAATGTGGATTTTATGTTAATATTCTTCATAGTTCAGGGAGTATCCCCAGGCTGTCACAGATGTTTCGTTAAATATAAACCTTAGCTCTCTCCACTGTTCAGATCAATTATCACATATTAGTGACACATTCATTTTTCTGAATGACCAGTCATTCGATCTTTATTTGCCACTTTTATTGGAGTCAATAAAACATCACTTTCATTAACGGATCTGCATTATCAATTACAGTTCTGCTAGAAACAGAGCTATAATATTATCTCACCTGGGATAATATCGGATTCTTCGTTCTGTGTACAAATCCAGAGATGAATTTCTGGTTAATTTAGATAGCAGTTATCTCTAGATCTGGTTGCTCATAATATTATCCATTGTCTGTCACAATTGTATTTTCCTACATCAACACCAGTGATGTAGTCCTTGTACAACTTCTTAGTACACCAGCCAGAATCAAAATAAACTTTAAAGATTAATAAATACAATAAAATGGAGCTCAAACTCACCGGGGCCAGAAAAATATTTCTACATCTCACTAGCAAGCATGGTTCATATATTCAGTGAAATAGTTACAGCAGTAGATTTTAACATTATTTCTGATCTAGAAACTATTAGACGATAAATATTTGTTGTTTATCATGACCCATTTTCTTCTGTTTTTAGTGACTGTTGGTGAGGTACCGGCGCGGGGTTTTAAACTATGATACTTTTCACCGCGAAGAGCTCCAAAACAGCGGAAAATCATTCTACGGAAAACGAACTTGAGACTACCACATATCTTTTCTCAAAATGCCGGTAGCCGGGCCGAGCTAGTATTTTAAACTACTCACTAGCCCAAAGGCAAAATCCACACGTCCAGGGTGTCTGACCTACCGATTTTTCCGGCGCTGGATATTTCAACTCCACCTTTGTGCACTGCTCCCTTGTGAGTGCTGGAGAGATATATACAACCACTCAATGAAAGGGAACACACTGACAGTGAATGCTCGCACTTTCGTGTGCTATCCCTCTTTGATCATCATAGATGATGAAGCGAAAGAAAATCAATAAAAAGTCTTCCCCCTAGAGAATGGTCCTTTTCATTCCGAAGATTCCCGAAGTACTGGCCAATCAGAGGATGCAATACCAACAAAGTTTTAAGTGAACAGAAGATTGACTTTAATAGAGATTTTTGTTATGCGTCACATTTAAGTACAAACATTCGATATACTAATTACCACGAACACTTTCGATTACCGGCAGAGAGCTTAATATAGAGAGGCGTTACTCTTGCCGCGCCATGTTGAATTTTGAACCAGTGGCGCCTCCAGGGAACGGAGGTATTTCTCAGATAAACAAAAGCTCTCTGTTTGTCCACATGTGATCGTGCACATGTGTGCGCATGGTTGAAATGAATTGCCAATACTAGTACTATATGTTACATGATAACATACTCTTTTATTAATTAACACTTTAATTGTGCACACATTTTATCGAAGGAAACGAAGCTCTGAAACTGTAAATAAATAATTAAGTGATTTCACAGCCCAGTCAATTAATTAATTCATAGCCTACAATTTGCGATCACTTGACAGCTGATTAGAAAATAAATGAACGTGGTTTAGGTTATTTCACAGCTTTGTGTGTGGAAGGCGTAGTTTTTTAAATGAAAACAGTTAGGTATATATGAGGTAAATGCATAAACATACTTTCATCATGTCAGTTTATCATAGTCCATAAATTTGTATTTATTTGGATATAGACATATAATGATATATACAGCTATTATAACGCAACCATAACACAATTCACCATATATTCATCATGTCCATTTATCATATATTAACTTAAAAAAAATTTAAGTTCATTTAAAGTCTACACCTCAATAATATAGACCATGCTGAGAACAAAAAATAACATGGAATATTAACAATGTTTATGTTTGCGTTAACATGTTAGAGATAGAGAAATTAGTACTTTCATACAATAAGCGGCATCAAATCTCTTGTGCCACGGGTTCATTTATAGTTACAATCAGTCATTTGTTATCAAATGGACAGAATAACCCAAATTGCTTCCAGCTCTAAACAACCACTACTACAAAAAATATGACATTTAGTCCAGATCAGTGAACTGTTTAAAGTTAGACAGAATATACCCAGAGATGTAATAGACACATGCATTGACTACTGTAACAGATAACACCAGTAAATCTGTAACCAAGAGGTTGGCCTGTTTATATG
The DNA here is from genome assembly GCA_025642065.1 of Paralvinella palmiformis. Lineage (NCBI taxonomy): Eukaryota > Metazoa > Annelida > Polychaeta > Terebellida > Alvinellidae > Paralvinella > Paralvinella palmiformis. The sequence continues at coordinate 684,351 of JAODUP010000063.1, read as the reverse complement.
GTATCTCATCATCATAGAACTTCAAGGACTGAAACAGAACAATACCTTGTAAAATAATGACTTGAACCAAGTGCATACACAATGTGTAAACACATGTTTTCCTTTTTTTCAAGTTGGTTATTTGATTTGATATGCATTTAAGTTATGAAGAGAAGTATACCAAGTAAACCACATGAGCTGAACATTCAAGTACTAATTCAGGTTCTGGTAATCCTTTTTTTGTATTAAGATATGAAATGGGCTGACAAAATTTCAAGGGTTTGATGCCTTATATCTCATTTAATTAATTTTATAATACCAATTTTCACCATTAATATTTATAAATATTAATTACCATCACAGCTGGCCCTGTCTCCTGTATAGGTCTCCTATCTGTTAATACCTTCCTCTTTAAATAGTTGGAATAGCATTCTAGATAAGTTGTCTGATTCATCAATTCCGTTTCAGTGAAATGCATATCATACATTCTACAATTAGTATTCAAGTAATTTAAATCTTTCCTCATCATATATCTGAACGACAACAATTAATAACCCATCTTTTACTTCTGTCAATAGAAAAAATAACAAAATGAATGTTTCTACCACGAGTTGAGGTATTTAATAATTAATTTCATAACATTTAAATTATAAATAGAAGTCCATATATATCAATAAGTACCAATTGCTTACGTTTAAAAATTAATATGGATGCAGGTGATCATGTAAATACTCAGCTACTTATAATTATTGAATTAGGGAAACATTATCTGATTATAGTAATGTAATTTTAGAAGTTCAATTATATTATTAACAATAATAAAGTAAAATATACCTCCCGCCCATAACATCTTCAGTGGCTCCAGTACATGTAACTGTAAGCTTATGTATATCTCATCTCACATACCCATTTTGTGATTAATGGGTAGATATTGTTCAATAAAATTTAATCAGATTTTGTCTGAAACAAATATAGATCTAGATAGATGATGCATGGGCCTACTGCTTGGGTCATGTCAAGTAGGGGCGTGTCTACTTCAAATTGTTATGCTTATTTTTTAAATATCCTTTATTAAAAAAAAAACCCAGATCATATCAAATTTTTACACTAGCTTTCATTTCCTTTCGAGGATGTCTTTATTTGTGCATACTTTTCCTGTTACTGCAGTCAGCCACCCACGATGTAGTGAGCCGAGAAATTAATCACTGGAAAAGTTTCGACCTCTTACGGGGTTCGAACCTGCGACCGTTGGCACCAAGTGCCGAGTGCTTAACCGCTAGGCCATCGGGCCTCACTAATTAAAAAAAAAACGCGAAGTAACACGTCTTGTTATATTTGATAAGAACATTATGGTCAGTCTGAACAATATCAGAGAAAAGCAGTAGATATCCTCATCTACATGTTATACTGACTGAAACGAGTAAGGGTCATAAAGGTTCACATGATCCGAGTATACTTTGAGTATCTTAATTACGAGTTCTGGTCGACAATGGGTGTCAAATCAGGCGTGACTCTCTACTAAAATATCTGTCTAATAAACCGTGGTATTGTTTATGGTAAAGAAACCGATCGCAGATATAGTATCTTCTCGTTTATATCACGACGATATAACAAGAAGAATTAGCCCAGTTTATTTAAAAGATATCAGTGGTGATTCCTCATTTCGGGCATTAGCTCTTCTTATTAGAGTCATAATAACAATTATGATAAATAATCAGGCATTGAGTTGTGTACAAGTAAGATTTTCTGTAGTAATATTTTCGAGTTTTTTTTCCATTTATTTTACGAAATTTATTCGGGATGAGAATAATCAACTTTCCCAAGTCTGAATAACAGCGGACAAGTTTGAAGAAAAAAAATGGGGTAAAATTTGTCGGGTTAGAACGAGTGTGCCAGTAGAAATATTTTAGTTGGAAGATGTTCACTATACCGAGCAATAAATATAAAGTGAACACGCTGTTGATTACACGGAAACAAACTATAAACACTATTTAACACGGATCCGAAACATGGGCCAGTTTAATGGGCTTTAATCCAACAAACTTAAAAAATGACAAATAAAAAACCAATATAACAAAGTTTGTGTGGCTATGAATGTCGCTCAGAGAAATGAAAATTGATACATTTCATTTAACTGGATTCTTTCTAGGAACTCAAGCTCAGCAGCTCAGTGAATTACCACCTCTGTTCTAGTATCGATGATGATGATGATGATGATGATGATTGGTGTTTTACGGCCACTTTTATGTACACGATAGGCTAAATGGGCCGAGCGACCTCCAAAGGTAATGAAGCGAAGTCAAAGATGAAACATCCTTCAGATATACCCACACGCAGATTCGAACTCAGGTGGTAGTGATCTGTGATCCAACGCGCTACCAACTAGACAACGGAGAGGCGCCCTGCTCTATACTATCGACCAAATTAGATCCAGAGAGTGTTTATTAGCACTTTAACCGGTTTTTATTAGATTCTCTTTTTGTCGCCAATTTACATAACAAGTCAAAACAACATTTACGAGAAGTTCGTCAGCAACATTCACTTTCTGGATCCGGACACGCAAAGCGAACACATTTTGATGTATTCCGTGCTTCCAATAGTTCGGGTCGCTTCTCGGCACACGCCTTCAGGATCGGCTTCGGCGGGTGTCGGGTCCGATTACGAAACAATCCGGACGCGACCCTGCCGTTCTGGTCGTCGTTATCCGGATCTTCGATGTCGAGCGACCTCATTCGGCAGGCGACCCGATTGTGTACCAGATACTCAACCGGATCGAACACTCCGTTTCTCATGAACATGTCGGCGTTGTAGACGGGAAACTTCTGTAGGGGAGTGGTACGAGAATACTTCAGGGAAAACGTCTGTGTACTGTACGTGTTCCGCACACCGGCTGTCGGCTGTAAACAGCCGTCAAAACTGAGGGTCGACAAATTGACGGGCCTCTTCCCGTTCTGGATCTGGTTGTCGACGATATTCGTCGCCGTCGACGGACTGCTGACTCGTCGGTCATCCAGAGGCTGACACGATAACTTCATGCATCTGGAGAACGTCTCCTCCATATATCCTCGGGAGTGGGATAACCTGGCTATCGTCTCCCGATTCCTGGCGTTGATGTAGCTCAGAACTTCCCTCTCAGTACTCGATATGTCGACCATGTCGCTGTTCACCGTCGACAATCGTCTGACGGACTTGTTACCGTCTACGCCGACAGATGGCGCCGTTCTCGTCACGCCCTTAGCTTGATAGAGGAGGGGACTCCGCGAACGAGTGTACTTGGGCGACGTTCTCCGCGGTACGGCGTTATATAGAGTACAGACGACCGACGGCTTAACTGTTCCGACATCCGATGGCTCACCTTCTTCGACCTTCTGCTCGACGGTGGTGCTGCCCTCTATCGAGGTTGGCCGGCTTCTGGCGTTGACCTTTCCCCGCCTCGTCTTCCGGATGACGTTTACACGGGAAGCAGTCGGACTATCGGCTGTACTCCTCGTCTTTTTGCTATATTTCGTCCTTTGAAGGTGACCATCGTCTGCCTTGTCGACGACATGTCGTCCGACAGATGACTTCCTGACTCGTCTCGAGCCGCGTCGTTTCCTCCGTCTTCCGTGAGTTACCGACGACGACGACGACTTGAGGAGATCGCTGTAGGTGGCATTCTCGACGCTGTCGACGTCGTCATCTTCTTCCTCCCCCTCTTCGTCGTCGTCGTCGGGGGATTTATCGTACCTCTGTTCCGACTTCGTATCGGTGTTCATGATTTATTCGCCATCGACGAAACTCGTCATCAGATTTGTGACCGGAAAAGAGGCCATGACGCGTTGTTTACTGACGTCAGCAAGCAGTAATCACGTGTATCCCGATCTACTATACCAGCGACGACGACAACGACAACCACATGAACAACAACAACAACGACGACGACGATAATCAAATTCGCCTTCAATCTGTTCGTCACGGATGATTATTATTATTGTTGTACACCGTGTCACTCGTCTCCAGTATTACAATGTATGTCACGCAAGTTTCCCGACAATATGTCACACGAAATGTCACACAAGATATCATTCGCGATGTTATAATGCCGACTCCCTGGCGCTTTGTAAACGTAACCTGTTCCCTGTTTCGTGTACAACTTTTGACCGACTTGTCGGGGGAAGATCCTGTTTCCTGTTCCCAAAAGTCGTTCGTGTGACATACCACTAGCCTCCTCGTTCGTAAGGAGCAGTCATCCACTAGCCTCTAGAGTAGTGTTACTGTATCTTTATCATGAGAAGAAGACATCCAGCTGTCAAAGAAGGTTGTCTTATCGTAGATTATCATGGTAAACAGATCGCTAGTTTGCCTGTAAAGTTATCGAGAGATAATACAGACGTACCGCTTTGTTGACATACTGACTACGATATACCTACTATTGTTATATATACATAACTACTAAATCACTCGACCTTATACAATAGAGCTAGTAGTACCTTGCAAAGCCTACTCCTATAGGCTACAAGATGTGCGTATGCGTGCGTGTGGGTTGGGGGGGGGTGTAGGATTTTCATAAAGCCAGGCCATTATATGCGTAACAGTAACCACCTAAATACAAAGTGTGTCCCCCCCCCCCCGATACGCTGCTGAAATAAATATTTAGACACTAGATATCTACCGTGGCTCGAGAACCCGTACATGACAAGGATCAGTCAGTGTTGAACAAGTTGTAATGATTGCTCGAGGCACAAATATTAGCACAACTGGTGACAGCTTATTCTGGTAGCTAATATAATACGGCTCCCGGCTAGATATTGTCAACAAAGGGTCGAATGTGGGCATTAAAAGGCGTGAACCTTCTAGAAACTTGTCTAGTAGTAGGTGACTTGACCTCGTTGAGTCGATGTGTGCGTCTCTCTCTCTCTCTCTCACCCTCTCTGTGTGTGTGCGTGCGTGTGTTATACAGGTATCTATGTCTGCGCATGTAAGCTAATGCGTGTATACCGGTATATACAGATTAAATCTCCGATATTCCTATCAGTACAACCCATAAAATGAAACTAAAACACACACCACCATGTTATACGGATATTCAGGCATGTAAATTAAGCTGTCAAGATTAATATTGTCCAATCAGTTGTTAGAAGTTGTCGGACCTAACATAATAGAAAGTGTTTGAGAGATTATTGGCAGAACAACGAAGTAGTTAATATAACAATTAGTGTAATGTAAGCTGGCAAACAAACAGATTATGTTGTAATAACCACTTCTCTATTGATAACTATTTACTAAGATTTTATTATCCACTTGTAATCCAGACAAATCGCGGTATTACTATACATTATAGGATAATTCGGTACATTATATATATATATATATATATATTCTCAAACCTTATATAGCGTTCGTTGTATACATAAAGCAGCCACCTACGTGATAAAAGCAAGGTATTAAAACCAAATTTAGTGTAGTAATTGATTGTGTTTATCAGAAGGAAACCTCTAAGCTGTTTCTGATGAGTTGTTATTTTGTGTGTTACATGTATAACTCGGTTTCGGACAGCATTATTATTAAGATTATTTAATATAACATCAACACGGCTGCTGCTGTAATGATACCGCAAAATAATATATAAATTATAGTACTTCGTTTTCTAAGTTTAATAAATTAACATCACCTCAGAAATGCGTAGATAAAAATTGAAATAACGCGATTAAACACCCTCTAGTCCGCCTGCCTCAAGGTGTTGGGTGCGACTTACAATCCTCATGTTTGATCAAGTTCATCCAATAGCAAAATGAGGTGGAAAATACCTCATCAATATTGTGGACTGGGAGGACACTTCGGGCGATAGAGAATACACGGCATACTAATTACACAGGTGAAATAAAGTAAATTAATAATGGCTGCAAAAATACATAATTATTTCTTATATCATTCCCTAATATTAATCATAGCTTCTCGTTCAACTAAATGTTCATCTTCATACCGAAAATAAAACCCTGTTAGGATTAGTTCGTATTCCTCAATGGCATTGAACTTTTGTCTCTCAAAACTTAATTTCCCTTTGTATCGTATATTTTACACTTCGAATTACAGGTAAACAAATGTTTATTTGTAATAATGCATTTTGTTTCGCATGCCCGTGCCGGGACACGGTGAATGATTGGACCAATCACACAATCCGTTATCTAGACCTTCAGTTATGACGAATGAGTCTAATGTAAAGTTTATTTTGATTGGATGTTTGACTTAACATAAATAAAAGACTTTTAGTAATTATATTATTATTAAAAAACAATATTATAACTCAACAACATTAATATAGGTAGATAATCTGTTTATTAAAGAACTAACGTTAGCACACACACGCATACACACAGAGAGAGAGAAACACACCAAAGTTAAAAAAACAAGTACATATAAAGGGAATTAACATAATTCTACGTCATTATGTGGTCATAAAAGCCATGACGTAACCTGGTTGTAATGTCATTCGAAGTAAAAAAAAATTAAATTAACCTTTAATGTTAATTTATTTATTTCACGTCCTTTTATTATGACGTAGCTGAATGACGTAACGTCGGGCGTAATAACTATCGTTGAGCTAAAATTTACTCAATTACTAAAAGTGACGTAACCGGTAAAGGTGAATTTAACGTAGACCGAAATGAAGTAAACGGGGTATTACTATGGCTGAGCTGTCGTTTTAATACATCCAGCCAGATATAGGCACAGAACCTGCCCTACACGACACCAGTAAATCGACCCCTACTAAGTCAACTAACCCTTAACGAGAATAGGCCTGATAAAATAGCTGCCGCCATTTCAGGGTTTGTGGTTAGCTGACATATTGCTAAGACGATTGTTCTTGAAGTCATCTCACACGCGATCCAGTAGAGATACTTTATCCGGGTAGCTCCTGATAGACAAAATCCAGACCAGGATCACAACGTCAACTCCGGGTCTAACTAAATCTCATCACAGATCATTCATTATATAACACAGTATTGATATTAACCACAAGCTTGGACTACACTGGAGACAAAAATACATACAATAGTATCTGAGCTACTTACTAATAGATAACAGTTCACACAGATATTCAGGTACCATACCATTGACAGATTTATAAGTTGTTGACACATTTAAAAAAATGGATGCGTTTTCTCACCGGCAGTCAATATATATATATATATATTTCAGAACTGGAGCCGATCTCCATCTTTTCGTACTGCTCCCATGTGAGTGGTGGTGGGGGAGGCTATTTCTCAACCACTCCGACATAGGGGCTGTGCTGAATAAGCGACAGCCTGGGGATTCTCCCCGAAAAACAAACCACCAGCCAGCAGAAAGCAAGCACGGCGATCTGATGATATTTTCAAGTATTTTTCAGTTTCAGAGCTGCAGCATTCTGAGTTCGCTAATGATCAGCGATGTCTTAATCAGCTATGCCATATAATAGACAGTAACAATAATCTATAAGATCACTCGAAGAGATCCTTCTTAGGTCAAGCTTACCTTTAGAGGTAGTGGATGATATTAAGACGGTAGTAGACAATAAGGTGGTGACGAGGTGACGTATTCATTCATATTAATATATCACATCGTCTAAAATAGCTACTATACTGCATGCTATGATCCTATTACTGCCATACTCCGACTATGCAGCATGCACGAGCCTACTTCCTTCACGGCTGGAGATAACATCTACAAGGATCCTCAATGTACTATCGCAGAGATATGATCTAGATCCATCGATGACTTCAAAACAAGAGGAGAGCACTAGAACATCAACAAAAACATCTTTATATCATCAAGCATTAGTTCTTGTACGAGTCGGCCTATATTAAGACAGATGGTTTCCGTAAAGATACACAAAGGTTGCGGTGTATTAGTCAAAGTAGATAAATAGATAACGTATTGTTTCATCATCATCAGTCAATATCAGAATATGTTTTAATCATCTAGAGCCAAAATCAGCGCTGTAACGTTCCAAAGAAGAGGAAACCTCTTACAGATTGTCATCATCCGGATCCAATATTAAATGCCTCATTTATTGAGAAATGCTGGGATCTGGCAGCGAGATATGTTCAATGTTCAGACATTGACTTTTTAATTCTTAATAAACAATTGAGGGTCTACCTCTGGGACATGTATGTCTTATATATATCATCGTCGTATACTGACAGTGACAGATAACCAAATCTTTACATACACTCTTCTCTTATATGTAAACCTTGCTATGGAAATCTGCTGGTAAATCCATGCTAATGATCAAATCTGAATATTCTATGGTTTCTAACCCAACGGATGATGTTTTACTTTGCCTTTGAGACGAATGAAGCTCAGTATTCAAGATATCGGGAGCGTATCTAAGATCAATGTTTTTCGCTGCGTCGTACCGGACTATAAACCACTCCTACTGGCTCGTAGCTAAGCCACTGCTTGATCCCCAACATGGCGGCATAAACTTCGATAGGTTTAGCTGCCATGATAAAGAACTGATTAATGTACTTCTTTGGTCTACAATAATCGTTCTCAGTTAAAGCGGTTATATTATAATTGTTTCTTTTCTCTGTTTATAAAATACCAATTATAATGAAATTTCGTTGATTCGTTATTTTTACTGTGTCATCTTCGAGTAAAATCATTTCATTATCAATTTGGCAAAAATGGCTTTCATCATAATGCAATCAAGCTCCCCCATCTCTGATCATAACGTAGACTCCTGATAGTTTATGCTTAGCGTAGATAAGACATCATGGACTAGACACTTATGTCTATCATAGACCAGACATACCATCAAGCAAACATACCACAAAGAAACGGCACAACACACATATTTCTAATAAGTAAGCAGTGCCATTGGATGACTAAAGTCTCCTCTGATTGAACACCAATGAGTTGAATGTCCCGGTTTGACTACAAACATTGATTATTGATATTATTATACTAACGAAAGATGTAGGTTTGGTAGCATAACATTATTTTATAGAATAAATTGTAAATGTTCACCAACTAAATCGACCATAAAGTGAGTATTATAGAAGGTTATTGAATAGAATAGCAAGGATATAATTAATTAGCTTTACCAATAAATATCTCCATCTTACTAATATAATAATTATTAGCATATTTATGAGTAATGATCAGGACTATATATATATATCACTGCATACTGATAACCAGTTACATTTCTCCTGTTCTTTGAGGAGATTGAAACATTGTAGTCTTGGTATTTGGCTATAGCTCACTCAAAATCTTCTCAATTACATTGTTATGAAACATATATATGACCTATTTGGCTTCACCGCATTATGTTAAATTCTTAAAAACACCAACAATACAGATTAGTAGAATGAGTGATGCATGTATTGCTATGTACGAACATGTCACATCAGTATGCTTGAGAACATTCACTGTCTAAAAGCGTTCATGAACAATGAAGCACTTGTTACCGTGATCCACGTCTTCGTTGCATCTTATATAGACTATTGTAACGCCCCGTTATATGGTATATTTGAATATAACATCAACAGCCTTCAGGAAATAGTTAAAAATACTTCTTCAAAAACTACATTGGCTACCTGTCAGATAGCGTATCCATTTCAAGATTTTAGTAACAACTCATAAATCTATCAATGACGTGGCGTTTGACTACCTGTGTGAACTGTTGCATCCCCCCCCCACCTTTTTGTGGAACAGATTGGTGGTGGAGATTAGAAATATTTGTCTCTTGAAAAGTTCAAGTCGGTTCCAGGAACTTAATTTTTCAAACTTGCTTTCACAGATAAATAATAATCATCATTCTCAATCTCTTATTCTATTTCTACATACATATTATTTGGAGCATCACTGTACAATACCTTTGAATGGCGTCTGCTTTTAATGGTGCATTATTAAATATACATTATTATTATGATCATTTTAGCAAGAGTTTTGAGGTAAAGTAGCAGTCTGCTGTGTTGTTGGCATAAAAACCTAAACTAGAACGTCCATAAAACTGGGTAATAAGTTTATTAAATCACAATATAATACAAAAACAAACAATGTCTTTCTTATACTTATAGCCAGTAAGTTAATAATAATTAAAATTGCAATTAAAATACATATCTGGTGAAAAAGACCATACACACTTAAGAGTAATACTGTTATGTCTTTCTTTCACACACAAACACTTTCATTTGACCTTTTTAATAATAACACATTACTGATACTCCTGTTGACCTCTGTTCAAGGTGATATTCAAAGAACATAAACAGTTTAAAAATCAGTCAGTTAAGAGCCAGAGATTGTGTTGCTGATAAGTAGAAAGGTCATTTACAGCCAAAACATGCACAGGTATTAACATTTTTGTATGATTCGAATGTTCAATTGTGATTTAATTTATACAAGTTATAAAACTAGATTTAAGTGAATTATAATATTACAAAAATAAATTAGTCTAAATGACCTTTTTAGAGATGACATATTGTCAAAGATGTGGATAATTATTGATCAAATAGCAGGAAAGCTTCTAGGAATTAATTGGCTGGAATAAGTCACATTATTTTATTCCAGGCTTACGAACAACTGTCAATTGGCTTACTGTCACATGCAGGAATCTCTACGTGGAATAAGTTAGGAAATAGCTCATAAGGTTTTTAAAATCCACTTACCAAGTATTTAAATTAGCCTACTTATAATATCTATAAACTACTGCCTTGCTGTAGCCTACTTATGTAAAATCATTAATATGCATTGTGCTACGTGAGCCAGAACATATTTTAATTCTGTCTTCAGTGTAAAGCTTATCGGGGCAACCGTTGTTAATTAGCCATGACATGATGTAGTGTTATTATTATCATTAATGCAAGACATCGTGGCAAAAGTATTATTATATCATTGATGGTAAATTGCAAAACTAATATTAACATAACTGATTAGCATTTTCAATACATCTGGAACAAACACTTACTCTCATGTTCTTTGCCAGCTCAGCATTACAGATAAGGAAGCACCAATGGGACAACTATTGCTTGTTAAATGGAGAGATGTGGTGATGATAAATTGTACACGAAAAAAATAACAGCATCTATTAAAAATAAATGTCTCATGTATCAATTATATAAAGTTATCAGGAAAATCCGTCTGTTAATACTACTCTCAAAATATCACATAAAAATGGCCATAAAAGAAAGCTGCAATCTACAAAGACTTTTTATACGAACATCTTTTCCAGCTGAAAAGAACTTCCTGTAAAGTTTATAAGCCACGAAGAGCAACAACGTGTAGATGATTAATACGATGATCATAAACAATGCCAGGATATCCAGCATAAAGGCCTTCCATAATGGAACACGGAAGGAGACTGGCTTTAGATGATCCCCACCAAACTGTATGACGTGCTCGGCCCAAAAGACGACCGTGTCGTGAGCATTGGGCATCCTCCGTAGCTTTGCCGAACACTGGCGTATCCTCTCCTTGGTCTGTTTGTCTTTGGAGAAGAATTTAATGGCTCGTAGTAGGTCATCGCTGGTAAAGGTCTGTTTGTTGAGGGTGATGGCGAAGCCTCGGAGCTTCGCCCGGTCGGCATTATAGAATTGGTCGCCAAACATTGGAATGGTGATCATTGGGACACTATTGTACACAGCCTCCAACTGCCCATTGCCGCCTCCGTGTGTGATGAAGATTTTGGTCTTTGGATGGGCCAAGAGGTCACTTTGAGGAATCCAGGACATCATTTTCACGTTAGCTGGTACCTTGCCATCAATTTGACCGCTGTGCCTTATTAGCACACGATGTTCAATCTGTGCAAAGACAGGCAACATTTTTTCCAACATCTCAACTGGTATATTCATTAGTGCTGAGCCAAATGTTACAATGATAACCCCAACTTTGGAACCCTGTACAAATGCCTCAAGGTCTTCAGGCAGAGGCTTAGGTGGTTCTAAACTAAGGCCCAACACGAACTGAAAATGATTGCTATGTAAGCGTGGCCAATCCAGGCAAACCGTATCCAGATTTGTGATCCACATTTCTGAAGCTCGGAAAAGGTCATCAAAGGTGGCTTTGGGTCGTGTTGGTGCATAGCGAGCAATAATTGAGTCCTGCAGAATTGGAGGAGGCATGTTCCTGTAAACCATGACACTCTTTAGTATATTCTGGATCTTCTCAAAGATTGTTGAGTTTTCTGTGATCGGGCTGCTTATACCAGCTAAATGGTCTACCGAAGGTAGTGCTGGTACTCCAGCACCCCAGGGATTGTACCGTGCTGTCACTGTCATATATTTAATACCAAGTGTATAAGGTATGATATACAGTGCACGTGCAAAATCGATACCATCTACTATGACGAGATCATAATGAGCCTTCTCTAACTTTTCCATTAAATTTGTATCCTGCAAAATGCCTTCAATTAAGATTGTAGACAGTCTTGTTATTTCAGAGAACAAGTCAAAGGCACTGGTGAGGTCAGACATGATAGTCTTTTCCAGGAACTCATTTGTTTCAAGAGATCTCGCTTCGGGTACAGTGTTATATGGTACAGCTGTAACACCTTTGCTGTCAACCAATGAGCGCCGACTCTCCATTACCAGCACATCCACATCATGTCCACTGTCCTTAAAGGCTCGGGCCATTATAGAAAACATGTTGATGTGACCTTTATGGGAGCATGGAATGGTTAAGATCCTGAATGCGGCTGACGTCGTTATCAGTATCCCACTAATGGCCAGGAGTAACATCAAACGAGCCATACTGCAACAGATAAATACAAAGGTGTAAAATGGATAATTGGCATACAATTTATGATAGTGTGTTCATATCCGCTTTTGTGTTTTTGAAACTTTTTGAAATTTTACTGAAAGTTTCATTAACTCATGTTATAGTTCTACATAACAGTGAGTCTTGAATCAGATATTACAGTTAACAATTAATCTACAAGCAGATCCATTCATGAACACGCAAATAGATATAATTAGGTTTATTTGGTTCTGTAATGCGTTTACATCTTGTTGTAAAATTTTAATTTTAATGATTTATTGATGTTCTTTCATTTCATGATCTATGATCATGGATAGCACATGGATAGCGTTTTTATTGATTTTATAGATTGTTTGTATCAATACATAATTACACTTTTAACTTAGTTAAATGAGATTTATCAACAATTATAGTAATACCTAAACTTAGTAAAAACCGAATCTCTTAAGATGTGTTCAGTAACCACATCTCGAGCCAAAATATAATTGTTAATGGAATGACAACATCTTGCCGTTAGACTTGCGTTGGCAAATGTTAAATCACTATTTCACAACCTACGCAGACAAGTCTCTATTTTGGACTGGTGTCAATCATCAGAGAAGACCGCAACAATTTCCTTTTCACAGTCTATGCGGGTCTTGTCTTGTTGAAGTTTGGGGTAGAAACCCCTGGCTGTCGCCTATTGGGCACAGCCACCTGGTGTGTCTATGCGGGTGCCTGCATCTTTTTTTCTTCTTTTTTCTTCTTCTTATCGGTACGGAGCGGGTATATTTTCTTTCAGCAATTCAGGTCAATGGAATGACGTTGCTGTTGTGGGTCGGGTGTGAGAAACAAAACATCACCCGAGCTGAAGTGTTTAACGGGCAACGCGCGCGCGCACACACATACATATATAAACTTGATATTAAGAAGACATTGTTTGTTATTTATGCACAAACGAGATGACCGGTCGAAAAGTTGACTGGGGGTTACATACTACGCATAACCAACCACGTATGCATGCACCCACACTGAAGCTTACTCACCCCGTCTTAGGTCAGGGCAAACTTTAGTCGCTAACCATGACCAGTCGCAAATCATGTAGTCTAAATGTATTTCAACGTCAGCATTATCTATAATCACGGTTTACCACAAATTAATACATGCTTAATCAAGAAACAAGTTAAAAAATTGGTAGACTTACGTCTTAGGTATCACCCCTTAATCGATTAGATAAGATCTAACGCAAAAATAACAGGCAAACAAAGACAGATAAATCCTCGCCATAGGCATAGGCATAGGCGTCGCTCAGAAGTTAGGGTCAGCCAGGGGAATTCGCCAGGCCAGAGCTTCGACCCCGATCGTTTCGCGCCTATAAATAAGTCGTTTTGTGTTACTGTAGGTTAGAGGGTATCGTAGGTTAGGTGAAATGTTACAAATTATACCTCTACTGTTAATTATCTTGTTCTTGGGTTTCGGTCATGATTTCTCCCGTCCGGATTCCAGTAATTCCCAGCCTAGTTCACAATCAATGTATCCATACACCACTGGTACTTTACTTGTTCTATTACAAGTAATGTTTACAAATAATTATTTTGTACACAGTCACCAACCACGTCATTCCCGAAATTCTCATATCATAGCTAGAAAAATTAGCAGTGCCGCCAGAACCTTTAATCACCAATGCCCAAAGGCTTGGCTAGCTTTGTCAGACGACGTGAAAAACTTTAAGTCAGTCAAATCATCCAACCGACGAATAAAAAAAACATTATAACATATAATACTTTATATTGGAATTAATTACTTATGTACGCGCTTTATTTAGCGTATATTTACGTAATGCAATTTGGGATTCAGTTTGAACTAAATATATTGATTGAATACATTGATTGATCGTGAATTGACACTCAGAATATATTATGATTTCCAATTAGTACACAGGACCATACGGACTAACCCATGGCTATATAGGCCCTTAAGGTTTTAGGACATTCGAAGCCCTCGCCAGTACTTCATCCCACTACATCTGACAGCATCGCCCTGATATGGTAGGCACTAAATAGGCATTCCAATAATATTTCTACATGGCGCCGTTTTTACGCATGGGCACGCTGGGCACTTGCCGGGGAGGGGGGATGCATTGGGGCCCATGTTAATCTATGTATGTTGTGACTTGCTGTCAATAGATAACTACTATGCTATACTAAACTATAAATATTTTTTATTATATTACAAGTGGACATTGGCATTCGCATCTGATGTAAGATCACGGTCACCTCTGCAACCTCACGTGCATGTATGTGTAAGGATCTCGACCATTTAGATTTTTATTCTTGTGGGTGATTGTGTAGGTAGGGGCCCCAGTGCACTGCTTTCCCGGGGGCCTGTAATGCTGTTAAGATGGCCATATATATATATATATATATATATATATATATATATAGTGTGTGTGTGTGTGTGTGTGTGTGTTGTGTGTGTGTGTGTGTGTGTGTGTGTGTGTCTGTGTGTGGATAAATGCATGCATACATGGATCGCTATGGTGCAGAGTCCTAGCTAGGGCACCGATAACGATGTCTCAGCAAAATAAACTGATGAGTTCCTATTGTCCCTGCGGGGCACCGGCCCAGGCTTCAGCCTAGTCAGCATTATGTATATAACAAAGCCCTGTTAGCACCCACTTTGCTGCTATTTCACGGAGTGGACTTGATATTTGTGGTATATGCATTCCATAGATGAGCACTTAGAGAACAACACCTTTACTGATCTGCTTATCCCACAAGTCATTCAACATAAACGGCTCCATTGAAAGTGCACAGTGAGTCAGTGGCACATTGCTGAGACTCATGATGAAACATCCGCGACTAATTATGCTTGAATTTTTGCAGCCTTAAACTTGGTAAAGTCTTGCCTCACCAACGTAACTCAGTGACTTCATTTTGGCTAGAACGGACGTGTTTTGAATCTGCTGCTAAAATCGTAGAAACATACCACGAGGAACATACAGTAGTCACCCAATACGACAAAATATCGGATCATTTACACAGTGAGGTCAGGAATGTCGAATCGATTAACATAATTAATAGATAAAGGGAACAAAAGTGCGATATTTCGGAAGAGATTGTTACGTATTTCACCATAAACAGTGGCCATATTGTAACCTTGCAGTAACTCATGATCAACAACAAACGTACGCTATATCGTTTTACCTGTTCAAGTGAGCAACTTATATAGTGTACGTATGTTTCTCTGTAAACAATATGGGAAAGCCAATACAACAGTATTGGAGGATAAACCAGATGATATCCCTGAAAGCCTTTGGATATTGCTAAATACCATTAAGGAGGACATAAAAGGTGAACTTAAAGCACTGGACAGTAAGGTGAGTACACTGATTCGTTTGAATGTAGAACTTGAAGAAAATGTAACATCTCTTGAACAGAGAGTCGAACTTTTAGAAGATCGACTGATCAGAACTGACACTCTAAATAGGCGTCTGCAGAACCGCATTCTTGACTTGGAGACACGTTCAATAAGACACAATTAGTTTTGACTCTAAATCGAGTGATTTTGGTGCCGAGGCTGAAGGAGAAAATTGTGAATCAATAATAAAGAATTTTCTCGGAAGTGTCCTTAGCATTCCGCATGCTAACGACACATATATCCCTGTAGCCCATCGTTTGGGATCCGTAGAACTGGAACAGGCAGCTTGCATATGGTTCTACGACACTCAAATAGACTAAGAGAGACCAAACATTACATCAATCGCCAAGTGCCTGCCGAAATCAGGGAGCGTAACCGATATGCGCTACCCGAGTTCAAGCAGAAACGGCAAAATCCTGCCAATAAAGCCCATCTTGCAAATGGTAAATTGTATGTAAAGGGATGGCTACCGTCTAAATTCCTGACACCTACTTTACCGCATGTTGACTCGGCTGATGAAAATATCCCCAACTTCACCATTGCTATTGGAGATAAAATCACCGACGGAGGCAGTACCTTTCCTGGCTATGCTGCTGGTGTAACCAACTTGGAGGATGTTTCAGTGGTTCTGGAACAATCACTGAAATTAGACGGCATTGCAGCTGCGACGCACCGCATTTATGCCTGTCGGTACAAAGGTAGTGGGGGCGGCATAAATGAGAACTTTTGATTCGGATGGTGACGACGGTGTCGGTCATCATCTACTCAAAGCCATGCGTGATGACAAAATCCTGAATAGGATATGGATTGCCACTCGATTGTATGGACCAGATTACCATCATATTGGCAAAGCACGGTTTGACCACGCAAGACAAGCATGTAGTAACGCCAATTTAAAACTGTAAGTGCCACTGATACTCGTGTGATGTAATATACTGTATAGGTGGGTATGCAATAATATATACGTTTGCATATAATCATGTACTATGGTAATGATTAATATTCTCCTGTTGTTCTAAATGCCTTATGTTTAGTGATATTACTATGTGTATGCTGGGATCACTTATAATCTTTATCGATGATACATTGACGCATAATGTTTGTTAACTTTTGTTTTTGAAACTTCAACGTATCTAAGTCCCCTTCAAGTCGATGGTCCATGAGACCAAGTTAGTTATATTAGCGGTCGAATACAGGTAGCCTATTTTAGACGTATAAAACCTCATTGACCAAAATAATAGATCCCCTGTAAATCACGCGGTACATAAAACAATACGAAATATTATAAACACATAAATCTTCGCATATTAATTCTTGAGCATAATAAGAGATATTATATTGAATCTTAGTTTACAAAGTTTACAATGTAAATAAAAGACGTTGAAATAATAATTCTCTGGTAAGCTTTGGTTGACCAACCACCGACATGTGTTGCTAAAGGTATATGCCAAGGTGTAAAACGAAACTGCTAATTAACCTGGATACCATTATAGTATTTAGTTTATATCGATACAGTGTATTGTATACTAGTTTGTTTGTATGCATCTATATGTTTTAACATTTTGCACGTTTGAAAATTGAGAAAACATAAACTCTTAAAATCTTTCTTCTACTCCTACTTAAATCTGATCGATATTCTTGGCCCCCTTGTATGTTGGTGGCGTACGCGCAGTTTTATGCTTCACTGAAAGAGCTAGAATGGTTTATGTTTGTGCTGCCAACATACCAGGTAACTATAAATTACTTTCTTTGCGATTAATTCATGGAACGGCCAAACTGTGTTTTTGTCTTGATTTGATATTTTGTCTTGTATAATTATACTATTTGACTATGCATGTTTTAATTATGTTTTGTTTTATGTGTGTAATTAGTTTATTGCGGAGTTATACGTTTCACCGCTTTATCTGCTGTCCAAGGTGTGCTATTGAATATTTATGCATAAAATGGAATTATAGGGAATGTAATGAGCATAAACCTAATCTTTTTATTTCAGTCAATAACTATTATGATGACAATGATGGGGAAATCCTTTGGATGCTTTTCAAATTGACAATAACTACTATGAAATCGAACAAATCAGTACAAAAGTATTAGCAAATGCACAAAATTTCAAATATTATACAATGCATTTTAATATTCGCAGTTTGCCAAACAAATTTAGAGAATTGAAAGAAATAATCCCTCGATTCCACGATATAAAAATTAATATGCATTGCATATTGTTGTGTGAAACATTCTTAACTGATAACAACTATGTATTTTATACAATCCCGGGTTATAAATTAGTCTGCAGAAATAGACAGACTGGTTCACGAGGTGGTGTTGCTATGTACATCAGGGATGATTTAAATTACATTATCCGTGATTATATTTCTGTTAATATCGACGGTAAATTTGAATCAATATTTGTGGAGGCTCACTCAAAAACTGTTAATTGTATCTTTGGTGAAATATACCGAGTTCCAAATACCAGTGAAATATTATCGATTAGTTATTATGAAACGATTTAAATAAACTCCAACATATTCAAAAAGACATTGTGTTGGGAACCAATCAAAATTTCGATTACCTAAAATAATAAAATCAAGCACATATTTCTCAGTTGATGGACCTTTTCCTAAATGCAGGCTTCTTACCTATAATTACAAAGCCAACCAGAATGATGCATTGACAACATATACATCAAAACAAGTAAAGAAATTAAATTAGCATCAGGAATAATATTAAATAACATATCATATAATTTACCAGTGTTCTTGTTTTCCGAAAAAGATAAATCCATGAAAACTGAGCCTTTAATCTTTGAGCATAGAAAATTCAATAACAACACGTATCAACAAATTTGTGAGGCCTTATCAAAAAGAGATCGGTCTAGTCTAAACTCAAGTGATGCTGAAACGTGTTACAACATAATTATAGATAACATAAATGATGTTATAGAATATTTTGCACCTAAAAAATACCTGCCAAACATATAATACGAGAACCATGGATAACTCCCGGAATCCTCCATTCATCAAAACACTTAGATAAACTTTATAAAAAGTAATTGGGTAAAGAAAACGTATCACGGGAACATGCTAAATATATAACTTACATAAATAAATTTACCAGAATCAAACGTAAACAAAGGGAAATATATTATGGTAACTTATTTCAATAATACAAATCAAACATTAAGAAAACATGGAGCACATTAAATGAGATACTCAAGAGAAAAAATTACAAAATATCAATATTAAATTCATTCAAAATAAATAACACAATTGAAAACGAACCCACTTACATTGCAGACATATTTAGTGAATTTTTCTCCGAGATTGGACCTAAATATGCTTCTAATATTTAAAGTCCGCGCGGCTTTTAAGCTTGTATAAATTGTGATTTAATTTATACAAGTCATAAAACTGGATTTAAGTGAATTATAATATTACAAAAATAAATTAGTCTAAATGACCTTTTTAGAGATGACATATTGTCAAAGATGTGGATAATTATTGATAAATAGCCGCCCACTCCCCCCTTTGCTCCGCCACTGTGTTTGATCATTTCCACTCACACTGAAATTTTATTGTATCAGGCAAAATCAAAATACTAAATGTGTACACATATATAATATCTCTCTCTCTCTCTCTCGCTCTATATATATATATATATATATATGTGTGTGTGTGTGTACATATTCATATTAACATATAACTAAATATTACATTTATAACTTATATGAGCTAATTTAAATAAATTCACAAGTTTAATTAAATTCCTAAGATTTAATAGGTAAATATGCATGTTATTTAAACCGATTCACAGCCTTAAATGATGCTAATAATTACAGAATTGGGTGTAATTATAATTGTAAATATATTTAAATTTTCTAGAAGGTACATGCTATTTTCTACTTAACATGTATTAGGTAAGTGGGCACCTTCGTGGTCTAGTGGTAGAGTGATGGACCACGGACCCCCAACAGTGTTCAAATCTCGGTGCGGGCATATCTGAAGGTTGTTTCATCCTTTGACTTCGCTTCATTACCTTTGAAGATATCTCGGCCCATTTAGTCTAATATGTACACAAAAGTGGCCGTAAAGTATCAATCATCAATGTATTAAGTAATGTTATAAAACTGGCAATTTTAATATAATTTGATAACTATATATTCAGTACTAATTAACCAGATTTTCATATTCACAATTACAATCCTACAAAATCAGCGTATGTAGGTTCCAATCAAATCGTTACATTTGTTCGATATAAGCCTAATATTTAACAACAAATATATTCCCAATATTTATGCTCAATATATATATTCTTATCCATATGTTATTATTTCACATTTCAAAATCACTAGTTTGTTTTGAAAACAATTTAAATGCATATACCGTTTACATGGTTCCCATTTTAAACATTTTTGTTTTACTTTAGGTTTTGCACAGAAAAGGCTCATGCACCATTTCCATCACCTCGAATCGACATAAAATTTTAACAATATTTTTAATCGTCAATATTATGCTTAAACAATATTGGTCCACAGTTGATTTTGTCGAATGTCCGTTTTGAGTTTATTAATCGATATAGCACTAGCTATCGTATAAATATAGGGACTTCTTTCTGAAAAGTATATACGTATATTTTTCTCTGTGTAGTTTGTTAACATTAATCAGTAAATACACTCAGGATGATACTATGACAAGAGTTTTATCAAAACCATTGTCATTTCCTAAATATATTTCATAATTTATAACCTTCCTATCAGTCGTTCTGGCTAGTCATCTTGGAAAAAGATTTGAAAGATTTGTATACGTCAGCTATTGTTCCAAATAGTTGTGTATGAATAAATATAGACATACTTTGAACGTATCATTATTGTTTTATGTTTGTTTCAACTTACGAGTCTCGACAGTTTTACTGTCCATGGGTCGAGATAAATATTGCACTTACTTAAAATCGACAAACTTCACCCAACCCAGAAACCAGCTAAGTAACACTGTATCTCCATCTGTATAACACACACATTGTGGTCATGGTGTTTTTGTATAGTTATCTTTGGAGCTCACCCCATCTACAATATATATATATCCATGTATCTGTCTATTCCAATCAATTTGAAACAGGGTAATGATATACAACACTCAAGCAACAACATTAATATTTGTTGTAATAGCTTGCTACTCATACCCATAACTGCTCTGATAACAGAGGTAGTGATAGGACACGTAATATTTCGGATTTGTTAGCTCATCCATGTTCAAAATTATATATATGTGCGTGTGTTATCTTACACAGATCAAATACTCTCTTTTTAGATTCTGGTAATTATGACACTAGTCATGCAGATTGAGTGATTGTGTGTGTTTACGCAAGTATAAAATGTATCTCATAAATATATACCATCTTAATCCATTAATTGGCCACAATAAATACTGTTAATATTGGTGTCTAATCAAATCAGACATTTTATAACTGATTTATGATTTACCCATAAATAGCCAGCATACATTACTGTTAAAACTGACAACACACGTGTAGATGTACGTGCACGACCAATCATCAGACGTTAAAAACAGAATGCGAGCATTTATTTCTACAGATCAGAATGATGCACACGTCACAATAGAGATTCATATTAAGACCCGACCAAAGTACAAGAACATTAACTACGATGACAGCCTAAAAGTGTGTGTACCAGTATACAGTCTACGATGACGGCTAATAACTATAATAGACCATCTCCAGTAGCAGCTCTCCTCCTTTATGTTATCTTGTCAAGGCTCCTCACACCAACATCCGTATCCCATAGTTTCTAATGGTCCAAATACTATAAACCAACATCACGGTTCCCGCAGCCAAGGAAATATTAGTTTCCGGGACATTTCCAGGACAAAATTACCATCTTCCAGGACAAAGTATAAAAGATAATAAATTGAGATATGTGAGAAAAAGTATATCATATTTATTCAATATATGATCGATTATTGACATTTTATGGCACAGCCTCCTCCTCACCCCTTCTAGCTGTCTGATCCACCCACTTTTATTTAAATTTTAACTAACATGGGATATCAAGACTACTGGTACTCTTTTTCTTCTAAAATGAAAGTTTTCTTCTACAAGCATAATATTTATTCAGGGGTATTTTTGTTCTAAGTGTTTTTTTACAGGCAATATTTTTTCCAGGACATGGAAAATCAATTTGTTATTTTCCAGTTTTTCCAGGACACGTGGGAAACCTGCATCACAGACACACTAATGATGCAAAGCTAGTAGCTCATCATACTACCGTCTATAGCTTGTCTTGTACTCGTTACAGAATATTCATCCATTTCTCAATAGCTGTGGGACAGCCTCTACTACTTAAGAGATTTCATACACTGCTCTGCTAGATTGAAGGAAACAATTCTTTAACAGCCTACACCGGGTTAGAAAATCATCATGTTAATATGATCATTATAGACAATCCCTGCTGGTTGATAACACAAACATCTACACACTGAGTGAACTTAGTACAAGCCGATAACTCTTTTATTATTTGTTGATCTTCTCCCGGAACCAGACAGACAATGAGGTGTCGAGTGTACTGCATCGTCTTAACAAGGATGTACATATGGATCGGCAGACCTTTTACAGATACTACACAGTTATGAACAGGACAAACACGAGCATCAGTCAAAGAAACCACCGGATCCGATAGCTATTGTATCTCCGCTGCTGATGGGCTGATAATCTAACATCCACAGCAGGTCTGTCGACACCACTGTAAGTAAACAATGACATAGTGCATTAATCACGTGAATACCAAACTTTATGAGTTACGACAGCATGCTGCATGTGATGATAGATGGATATACATCAAACAACATTGCCTAATAGTAATACTAGCATATGAAACCTAACTGAGAGATGCCTTCACGATGTGAAACTTACAAATGTCACCTTCGTGTAACGTGTTGTACAGAGTGGCACAGGTGCTGTTACATCGGAACTCTTGGTGTCAACTTGACCTTTATCTGACCTTTTACCTGGGCCATCCACATCATTGGCAGACCAATATCAGCCTGAATATGATAAACGAGTACACTTCATTTCACTGGCTGAATCAATAATAAACAATTCTGTCAGACCATTCATTAACTTCTTTGTCAATCTGAGACTTGTATTATCAATCCGTAAACTACAAAGAGATCATCCGAATAATTGAATACCTAAGTATATAGTAGATAACAAAATATGGAAGGGAATAGTTTAGCCATATTTATAATGCTATGGGAATAATCTAAACACAAATATTTATGTTGTTGCTGTATGCTAAATAATACTTAGTGTTGCGAGTTGATGTTTTAAAACTTATTATGTACTATTTGCTAAGACACTTAAAGCAGTCATTGACCAAGTGTTTTGTTTATTTTCGAGGCTGGTTACACCTGGGACATATGGCCAAATGGAAAAACCCCAAATCGACTGGAAATTTGCAGCACAGCGCTGTATCGCTCTATTGGATCATCTCGGCACAACAAGTAAAGACTAATATTTAATGAGCATAGTAGCTGCTAGTCGAACTGAGGTACATAACGCAAAATCATTTATTTTTAGCCGACAGCAAAATTATTCTGTTTCTGAGTGAGTGAGTCTCGGTCACACTTGGGACGTACTGTGTACGAATTATGTACAATCTAGGACATTTAAATGTTTCCAATGATATTTTAACTCAGTGATTACAATGGTAGACTAAAAGATACCGCTATCGTACAGTCAACTTACAGGTTTGTATTTCTTTCCCCTGTATTGAGATGCAATAAATAACCAGTTTGGCTCAGCCATCTCCACCATCGGTGGAACAAAGTACGGTCTCTTGTAGAACTGGCGTAAAACTTTGGCAGCATTTTTCTCACAATTTTCCCTATTGACAGAAGATTTAATTCACTATAGACAACATATGACTGATCATCGAGAATTTGTACAGTTCCCTATGATAAATTCTATCATGTGGCAAAATAAATGCACTAATAGAAATTCTAGTCGATAGCTCATATAAGCATTACTTCGTGTCCTTTTATCTTTGATTTGTTTGAGGTAACTAGATTATGAAGACTCAAGTTCTCTACATTCAAATTAAATTCGGATTATATTTAATGACATAAATGCTTACCTCTAACTTTTCCAAAGTGACACAAACACAAACTTAACTTACCAGTGAGCGTACCAGTTTGTGATATCACCACGTGCAGCTAGTTCTAACACAGTTCTGGGATTGCCATATTTGATCCTAACGTTACTTGCAAACATACAAGGTAGGATGTTCATCAAGGCTGGATCTGTAGCATAGAGCTAAAATCAGAAGACAGACATACATATATATAAATCTCATATCAATCGTGTTGAAATTTATGGATGAATTCACATCTGTCTTAAAATTTCATTTTACTTCATACGAGATGGATATTTAATGTGTGTGCATGTATATGTGAGTATGCACATGTGAAACAATAAGTTAACTTTGTCTTGAACTCACATTATTTAAGAACTGCATATTGAACAGATCTCTAGCTAGCCAACGATCCATGCCATCTGTTATGATAATAGGAATGTCACGATTCAGATAATCTTCAGTCAGGATGCTAAAAGATACATTCTGGATGCGATCTATCGACTCCAGATGCTCACAGAGCTGAAGAATATACAACATAATTATTTTAGATTTTTGTCATTTTACAACTTCTGAGTTCAGTTTTACGAGCTGTTACATATCACTCATACACAGGTAGATGGGTTCTCTAATATAGCACAGTGGTTCAAGCACTGGAATGAAAATTTCCAGGTTCTTGTTTCAAATCTGTCTCACACCCATATTTGTGGAATATTTCACACAGGTAGATGACTCCGAAAAGTAAGTTTATTTCCTAAAGACATATATCATAAAAATAAGTTAGTTCTGAAATCTATATATATTTTCCATGGCAACCAAGAATAGAGCACATATATACCATGTGATTGTACTCTGATTACACAATGAGCTATTGTTATATATGCACTCATCTACATGTGTATATATTCAAGCAATCTGAAAAGTAACCAGACCACTCACCTCGCAGTTTTCTTCCTGTAAAATGTGGCCAACAAAGTATGGATTATTAACAAGACACTCTCGTCCATAGAGGGCTGTCCAGTCCCAGTAAGGTAGCACCTATGACGCAAAGATATTCTTATGATAGACACATTGAAATTACAGATGATGATAATTTAATAATACAAATTATGTTTTCATTCCATCCAGTCGAGTCCTCAAAGTAAATAAATAAAATAAATAAATACAAATATCCAGATATTTTTACTTAATGACACTTTATGAGCAGATGATCTATATACCACCTTTATGGTTACGTTTAGCTATGGAACTCCTTGCTGATTATCATGTCGTGTGGAAGAGCAGGGTTTGATCATTAATTGACATAAAGTGTCTGCAAATGTTGTACCGTGCTATGTTTTACCCAGTCATAGCACATTTTCATCGAACTATTAAGACTGAAGTAAAAGAAAACTTAAGAACTATAAACTCTTTAATCCAGTCTGTTATTTACTGTTCGACTGAAATAAAACAATACTTATTAATCTATTTAAAATCTCATTTCTCACATTCTGTTTCGCAGCATTTAATAATCTCAAACGTTTAACATATTATTAGAGTTGTTTGAAGTGATTAAATTAAACAGTTAGAAATAGAAAACCTAGTTGAAAAAATACTGGTCATCAAGAATGGTGACCTAGCTACAAGAATATTCAAGAAGTCATATTCTATTGATAATTACAAAGTAATAAATATAAAAAGTTATAAAGTAGATTAGATAACAAAATCTGGTTAATACACTGAAACCCGAAATACGACTTTAATATGTTGAAATATACATATGCTAATCAAAGAGGGGCAACTCTTTTTTGTGTGCAAATTAAAACCTTTCGTGTGTTAACAGAAAAAGATGTGTGCACATGCTCACACCTTAAGGGGAATACTGCTCACTGTTACAGTATAAAAAGGCAAGTTTATATCTGGCTAGGTTTTATCTCTTCAATTCAAAATTTATTTATCATCAGTACACATGATAAAATATTAAACACAGACTATCTTCCTTGTTGACGATGTTGACACAAGTCATTTCCCTTTTTATCATTATTATTATTATTTTATACAATAAACAACCACAAAAACTGCCCATAAATATCACTGTTTAAAAATAACATTAAGTGGTTCTTCATAATTACTCCATTAATTACATTAAAACAGAGATAAACACAGAAATGATATATAATAATGCATGTTTATATAGCACCAGAACCTGGTAACCCTGTTCCGAGGCACTATACAGTATTTGTATGATATGTAAACTTTTGTACAAAATTTCCCAGAAATAAATAATTGAGTTATTTAATTAACTTGAATTTGTTTCAATCATGAGTATTATTTATTTATTTATTTTGTCCAGTGTTTTGGAGATAAATGGCTTGTTTAAATTTTTTTATATGATATTCATAAAGTGTTGTAATTTTCAAGATAGAAGCTTGCCTGCTCTAAGACACTTTATAGATCTGTTCCAAGGTTAAAGTTTATGACCTTTTACACCATACTTCCTCCACCCATATGACACGTTCAATCCAGTGCACTGATCAACTCCCCATGTAGTAAGTATACTATTTGGAGCGGTCCTTTATAGATATAGAGCACTAACCATACAGTATTCTATCACATCCGATCCCAAATCCTTATTACAAATTAGTGATCCGGTCAACCAATAAGGACACACAAGGAGCTAGTAACTATAGTTGATGGATTTGAACCAAGTCACCTCATTTTTTATCCTCTGCCATTAACCTGACTAAGACAAGATGAACCCCAACACCATATAACTTACAGTCAAAATCTAATCTGACTAGCAGACCTGGGGCAGATACATTTCAAATGTATCTAGATAAGTTACATTTACATTGAAATGTGCTCAGATACAGTTAGTATCCAGATACATCATTTATGAATGTATCTAGACAAGTTACAGTTAAATTCCAAATGTATCAAGATACATTTACAGTTACATTTTCTGTGCTGTGTATGTTGTAATTGGGTGTGAAATGATACGTTGAAAACTGGTTATAGTGACAATGACCTGACCTTGTGGGTTTATAGATGATTTGGCCAGAACATATCAATTAAACCTTAGTTATGTTTCTATGGGCAATTAGTGTCCTGACATGACCTGCTTGATGGCTTCAATATGACGTTCATGATCAGCATACAGGTAAGTTATTCATGTTTATAATATTTGAAAGATACAATCAAAGATGAGACAATCACCATAGCTCTCTTAATAACTTGTGTTTGTTAAAATCATATAGTATTAATGACAACTTTATTTGTGTTAAAATATGCAATTACGTATATGAGTATTTAAAATAATCATGAATCTAAAATGTATCTGAAATTCTGATACTTTTGCAACATATCTAGATAAGCTAAATTTGCTAAAAATTGACAAACATATCTAGATACATGTCACTTACACTGACGAATGTATCTAGATACATACATGTGAGTTACATTGAAAACAGTACAAAATTCACCTGCTGACAAGTAATATTGACAAATGATAAAGTGACTCAGTTTATGACTGGAAATGCCCATTTAATATGTTAAGTCAATGACTTAATAATTAGTATTACAGTCAATGATGGGTATTTAAAATGAACCTTCACAAAGAGTGACTTAGCAAAAACCAAAACATAAACTGTATCCATTTTGATGTTACTGTATCATATAAAACAGCGCGATAGACAATATTAGACCCAAATTGTATATTGGAATAATATCTGATAACATGACACTAATATTCAATGGTAGGAACATACCAATATTATTGTTGACAGTGGTTGTTATGTAATATGTTAGCCATAGCAACTATATTTAATCTCTTATTAAATATAAAATGGCTATAGTATCAACTAGTAGAGCTTGTCAATCTGTACACTTGACATACTGTAATTCACGTTAAACACAACTGTGAACAGCCACAAAACCAGTGATCTAGGAGTAGATCCAGACAAGCCATCAGGATGCTAGTTCCGCCAGTACACTGTACATTATATTATAAAAGACAGTCTGATAAACACACTGAGGAAAAACTCATCTGTATTCACTGGTCCATTAAATTAACCCCAAAGACCGAAAGAGAGGGGAGGGGAGCAGTCTGACTGGAAGCCTTCCGGTAAATGTTATCATCATGCAGCACCCAGTCAGTGAAGGCATGTCATTGGGTTGGTGCTTATTACAGCCATGTTTGACAACATTAAAAAGGGAGCCGAACATTGGTTGGGATGACCTTGCTACACGAAAAAACCACCACATCCTTTGAATAGTAAAAGAATACATGAACTACTCCGCTGATTTAGGTAGACAGCAACCGGCCGGTTAAGATTATACCAATAGGCCATATTTTTATGAAGCTAGGTTTAAAGGGACACAGTTCACCCTCAGGCTCAGATAATATTTCTTAAATATGTAATGCTTAGAACAGTAACCAAAAATTCCACAATAATAATCACGAAATATACCTGATATGATAGATATAAGGAAATAATCCAAATTACTGGAGAGCCGCCATTACGGAAATATGTAATCCAAATAAACAAATGTGTATCGTTTTAATTTATATCTTCATCACTTCAAATAATAATATAACATAGACTGAAAGACTGACAGACAAACACTAGCCCAGTAAGCATACATTATTATTAAAAGCTAAATACACATTTTTTTAAAGAGAACTGCAGATTGTATATTATAATGTCCAAACATCCAGGTTATAAATTCTTTCCAGAGGTTGCCTATTCCATGTTTAAAAAAAATTATTTAAATAATTTGTAATAATTAGATGGCATGGAATTACTAATAGGCACCCCAAGGTAGTCCCATAAGCAACCATAATTCATTTATGACAGGCTGTTTTAGTAAATGGATGGATTGGATAATTAACCTAGAAGTATCTAAATGGCATTATTGCAAAAAAAGAAGGCAGATTCAGATTCCCAGCAAAGATCCTCAAGTGGATGTTTTTGTTAACTAACATGTCTTTGAAGTTAACCTGTTATACATTCTACTACCGGTATACTCATCTCTGAATACTAAACGAAATAAACATTTACGAATAGCGTACTCACAAAAACCCTGCAAATAAGGTTTGTTACATTATCAAAATGACCCTATATAAAGAGACATGAAGCTCAATGTGTGAAGAAATCAGGCTTAACAATATATCAAAAGATACATTTCCTTTCATCCATGACATGCAACTGTACACAGCAGGCCAAATTTTAACAGCGAACCTACAGGTGTCCATACAGCTACATAGATGTAGATTTTCAGGTCGTGAAAGGCAAAGAGTTTATGAATCAGATAACCTGCTAACAATTAACCTATCAAACCTTGATTATTTACCTCGGTCCTGTTTTAACTAATTTGTTAAATATAAAAAATAATGCCACATTATATGGAATGAGATTGTATCAATGTCATTTTCTGTGTTTATTTTATTATTTAACACTGGTACTCATTGCCAATTATGTGGTGTTATATGTATGGAGAGTATACCTGAAAAGTGGATTTTATTTTGTTTTTGGTGCATCAGAATTTGTTTCTTATGTATTCCAGAAAATAAATTTCAAGTGAGAAAAGTTTTGAAATTTAATCAGTCTTCTGGCAAATTCAAATCATGATGATGCTTTATAATAATCAGATACTCCAGGAGATGTCGACTAACTGTCATACATGATTATGTATTCTAACAGACGTCAAGTAGCTGACTACGGTACCTTTCATTGCCCTAGTATATTTGAATCTAGACAATATAGTAAGAAGATTTCCTACACAGGTACGGGTTGCATAACATTTGCTAGATTTCCCAGAAGAAATTAATTTCTTCCATTAACAGTCCTCTAAGAAACAATGTGGTCTAGGAGTAGCGTGTTGGACCACAGATCACTACCATCCATGTTCGAATCTCGGCGTGGGCATATCTGAAGGTTGTTTCATCTTTGACTTCGCTTCATTACCTTGGTAACTCGCCACTAAAACAGATCAAATGATCTTCGGTGTAGATCCCAAACTGCACATATGTATTGAACATTTATCCCTTATTAAATATGGTATTGTTGTACAGTTTGAAATAAATACTGATTGATTGGTTGTCGTTTGGCCCATTTAGCCTACCATGTATACAAAAGTGGCTGTAAATAAAAATAATCAATATCATTAAAGAAACAGATTTCTTCCAGTTCAAATGTAGTCAGCTCAACACACTACATAAGGCATGTGTTTCTCTCACCATAATAGAACAGCGCTATTCATTCTTCAATAGAAAATGTCTTTTTATGATAAATGATGTTTGATTTATAGAGTACCCCTTTCGGCTCTGCTGTTCTGAGGTGCTTTTACATTATTATTGTCATCCCTGACTCAGACCTGCTACAATCCAGCACATACATCTCAACTCCCAAGGGTGCACACAACACACACTGCCACTATAGGCATATAGCATTACTCAGACACATAGCCATCACATCCTGTCAGATTCTCACTTCTGGCTGAGTGAACCAGTCGCCACATGACAGCATTGCAAACCTGGAGCCTCGAACCCACAACCCTTCAGTTATGAATCTTATGCTCTAATTAACTGCACCATCCCAGCTCTATCTCGACACTGACCAATTGTCCATTGAAAGAAATTGTATTCATATCTGTAACATATAAGACTCATTTCATGAAGTTAGAAGACAATTTGTCAAACCTTAAAGTCACAGACTTTATAACAGGCTAATGGCTGTGAGGATGCTAAAATCATGGTTCCCACAGTCGAGGCAATATTATTTTCTGGGACAAAATTACCATTTTCAGGACAAAGTATACTAGATTTAAAGGTAATAAATCAAGATATATGCGAAAAAGAATATTATATTTATTCAATGATCGATTATTGACATTTTATGGCACAGCCTCCTTCTCACCCCTTTTAGCTGTCTGATCCACCACCTTTATTTAAATTTTAACTAACATGGGATATCAAGACTATATATGTACTGGTACTGTTTTTCTTCTACAATCAAAGTTTTCTTCTACAGGCATAATATTTATTTACAGGCTTTTTGTACTAAGTGGATTTTTTAACCAGGCAATATTTTTTCCAAGATATTTCCTGGCTTTGTAAAATTCAAGGACTTTCCCAGGATCTGGAAAATGAATTTGTTATTTTCACGACACATGGGAACCCCGTAAGAAGAATTAAGGGGACCCTAATCCAAGTTATGTAAATTGCCTTTAAGAAAAGTGATTCAATCCAGTGTGATTAAAAAACCCAATTTTAAATTAATTTAAATTAAACCCCGGCCCCAGCCCTTTTTACTTTTAAAAAAGCTTAAATGGTCATATATTGTATTAATACGTTTGAAATTAAATTAAGTTTAAACTGGCCTCTACCACATCACTTTTATGTGACAAACTAACCCGGGTTTTTTTTTTTTTTAAAAAAAAAAAAAAAATTAAAATTTAATATTACAGAGTCTACTAAAATAAAACTGAATTATAAAGTCATCCTTTACCTGGATCGCCGTTAGCCTTACAATGGAGCAGACCAGTCTACATACTGGATCATAGTGCCAGAGAGCAGTCAATAATATGATAACCAGACAAACTGCTCCTAAATTGATCAACAATTTCTTCCGGCGGGCAGACTTGACAGCTCCTAAGATTGGTTCGGCACTGCGTTCGATCTGCCACGGATCATAACCGCGCGTCACGCAGAAGTGATGTAAAGTGCGAATTTCGTTGTCTATTATTTTCAACTTCTCCTCAAAAGACAGACCTTTCGCTTCTTCGTTGGCCATCTCTTCCTGAAAAACAAGTCAAGATTACCCTCGCAACAACACGATGAACGAACTCAACTGGCCCACTATTTATACGGGAAAGGTGTCAGTGGCACAGTGGCGACACCTTGCGAATATAACGTGGATGTCCATGAAAGTTTATGGGGAGAAACTGTTTATGAGACTTGAGTGAGTAAACGCGAGAGAATGCTTTGTTTAGCCTCCAAAATTTGCTAAATAGAACCAAGATCAAGCCGAAACATCCCCCAGACACAGGAAACTATGGTTTTCTATCCCACACTCTATCCTAGTGTTTTCCCAGTTTGTGCTTCTAGTTGTAATGCTGATGTTCCAGTTGTACATCACCCTTGGACAGTGTTTAAACCACTCTCTTACTAAAGTTGCTAAATTGATTTTATCATCCCCTAATAAGTCCTGTGAACTTTATCCCATCCATACATTTCTGCTAAAATCCTGTATTCACATACAATTTGTTCCAAAAACCAGTGTTCCCTTCTGGTTTTAAACATGCCCACGAAGCCCACTTCTTAAGAAACAATATTTACCAGCTATAGACCTAAACAGCTATAGACCTATTTCTAATCTATCTTTAATATCTAAAGTATTAGAAAAAGTCGTATCCAGTCGTTTGAACATGCACTCAAACTGTAATCACATGTTTTTAAGTTTAGGAAATTTGCACAATACACATATCAAATATTTAAAAACAACTCTGACATCCAAACTGTCTAAAGAATCTGGATCCAATACACGGAATCACCACAACGTGGGCTGCACACAAATGATCAATGCGGAGCAAATTGAGAACACTTCTTTGCGGCCACTTGATATTTGGGAGACGCGTGCAATTTCTGGTGTGTCCAAAAATACTATTCTATATTCCTAAAACTACCAAAAATATTGTTTCATGTAGCCAACTATCCGTACCTAATTATTGAACATATTAAAGGTGGTAAAACTAGCAATATAATTAATATTATATGGCACAAACAAAAGACGGCACAAACATCGGTACCAACTCACTATTTCTGATACACATAGCACTGTGGCTTAATGCCAGTAGGTGGCAGCATCTCCTTAGCACAACCAAAGATCGTATAGGGTCTTTGGCGCAACCATAATCACGGAGTTCACAACCAGAAACAGCATGTACCAACCTAGTCATCATGAATACATCAAATATGTATAAATATAGGGCATATAATGCACACCTGGGGTGGGTCACCACACACCCTGGTTACATATATGCAGATGACATCCAAGTATACATATCTTTATCTACAGCAGACACTGATCTTCCCTCAAACAGCTAGGTCACTGTCTCAGTGATATCTCTTGCTGGATGACAAACAATAGACTTAGGCTCAATGCGGATAAAACCGATTTCATTATTAAAGGTACATTCATACTCGTTTCTTCCCTACGCCCATCTTTAACCATAGCATCACACCATCAGAGACTATGTAATCTTGGTGTTACATTTGATAGCGATTTTAATTTAAGAAAACATATTTCTCTGACATGTCGCTCCTGCTTCTATCAAATTCGTGACCTTCGCCGTATTCGTCGCTACAGTTCTCTTTCAGTCGCCAAAACCATTGCTACAGCATTCATTACTAGTAGGCTTGATTACTGCAACTCTTTTCTTGGTAACATCCCATTTTTTTAAAACTTCAGCGTGTTCAAAACTGCTTATCTATAAGGTTGTCACTCAGTCTCTTCGGTTTTCCAATTCTATGCCACCCCTATCAAACTCTTTCTTCTGGAGAACCTTTGTATATGGTTTCCATGCTTTCTCTAGCACCCAAGCCCAGCGAGCTCCGTTCATTTGGTTTTAACTTGTCTGTTGCCAGGGTTAAAACTCATGCTGGGAGTCGTGCTTTTTCAGTTGTTGTCCCTACTCTTTGGAATTCACTCTCTCAACTTGTTAAGTCATCAAATAGCATAGTTTCTTTTCGTCACCATTTGAAAACTTACCTTTTCAGACTTGTTTATCCTTCCTAAGTTTCCACTGCATCCATTCATTTGTTATTTTATCGAATGAAGGAAACGCATATGGTCTGTAATTTACACTTTCACAACGGGAACTAATTCTAAATAAATTTAGAATTTACAATAGAGATATTCAGTAGAGAAAACTTGCCAGTTGACTGGTTGGATGAGAAACTCCTCCTACTATAATGCCACGGCCGGGAATCGAACCTCCGACCTCCCTCACAACATGACCATGACCATGGATAATTAGTAATCCCACGCTCTACCCATGAGACCACCGAGGAGATATCATGTTACCAATGGATGAATGTTGCTTAACGACACATCGGCACAATTTAGGCCATTCCTCAGAAATGAAGACATACACTAGTTTCTATCTGTCCAGACAAATCCAGAAATAATTTTTGTTATGGAATAACGAATGTTTGTTTTCGGCCGGGGATCAGTTATTAATTTTTCTTTTAAGTAAATATAAGAGTGGCAAATGAAGTGGTAATTAATATAAATTTAGTTCAAATTATTCATATCAGATCATATAGAAAATGATTGAGACTATATACATTATACGGGTGAGTCATTCCGTGAGTGAGTAAGTCAGTCAAGTCAGTCAGTCAGTCAGTGCATGAGTGTATATTTGTTAGTCGTATATTAAATTTTATAGAGTCGAGGGGCGCCTCCGTGGCCTAACTTGTAGTGCGGATGGCCACATATCTATAGTACCTGGGTTCAAACCCCGGCAGACTATATCAGAAGGGTGTTTCATTTTTCAGTTCGCCTCATTACCTTTGGAGGTCGCTCGACCCATTTAGCCTACCTTGTGGACACAAAACAACAGCAACAACAATATAGAGTCGAGGTTTTAGTCTTAATTATCCGGTTAAAAAGGACATATCCTCATCGCCGAAGCGTATTAAGCCACAAGTACCTAACAGATGTGA
This sequence comes from Paralvinella palmiformis, assembly GCA_025642065.1. Taxonomy (NCBI): domain Eukaryota; kingdom Metazoa; phylum Annelida; class Polychaeta; order Terebellida; family Alvinellidae; genus Paralvinella; species Paralvinella palmiformis. The sequence goes on along the minus strand of JAODUP010000063.1, from coordinate 649,408 downwards.
ATTAAAGTTAGAAAAGGGATCACTATAATTATCTATAGGAGTAACTCCCAGTGGCCCCTACATGGTTCTCTGAGAATCATCACTAACAGGCTTCAACTCACCTTGACCATATGTCTCGGTTAAGACCATCCCAGAGGCTTAATACAAAGTCGCCCAGTCACTCAAATCCAGAATATAATGGTATTAAATTTAGGGTAGTGCATGTTGACTGACCTGTCGAAGGCGTTCGATATGTGCAATACGCAATTACCGTTACGTGCTGGTGATGCTTCCATTTGTTAAAACAGAGCCGCCTAATGCAAGTATTCAATGTTTTAAATGTATTATCAGGGGCGAAATCAACCATTTTGGTCCCAAACTACAAATGCAACCATTTCCATATGATTTTGGCTCCCTTGTTAATAATGGTGATTTTATTATAAAAATACATTAAATGTACTTATTTGATTGGCAAAATGTGCAATCACTCTTTAAATGATATTAATTATTAACAAAATTACGAAACTTATAGATTTTTGTGAGCCAAACCGTATACGCCAACTTGGTAATGGACATAGGATCATGTAACATATCCACCATATTGGCTCATACCATACTGGCACAAAACAAGAACTTTACCTGAAAGCCACAACCAGCTCCGAAGAAAGGCGTTTCTAAAAGCGGCGCTCTCATTGGCTACTTCTTAGTTTTATTTTAATGACTCTATCCCACTATGGCCACGAGTTTTAGAACTATGTTATCCTGGCAATTTTACTGAGACCCGTATGTCATCAAATGTATTATATTTAGTTATACATTTAATGACTGCTATTATGCCAGTATAATAATTTCCCAATTGTCAAGCATAGCACCTCATAAAAATTTGGAGGAAACATATCGTAAAATAATAAGAATGGAAATTTCATGCTTGAGCCAATATATATGGTTGAAGGGTATATATATATATATATATATATATATATATATATATATATATACAAAATGAAACAGATCCATAATATCTCCATTCAAGATCAGATGAATAGTTTTGAGAGAGGCCCAACGTCAAGTCATACTAATGCTGCATAATTTAATTTCAGATTTTAAAAATATGTATGTTATACGAGCTGTCATGTTGCATTTAGCCGGAGATTCTGATAGTTATACGTACGTCATTTTGATGACATTATAAATTGAGGCTGCCCAGCCCATTTAGCCTACCATGCACCCAAAGTAGCCGTAAAACAGGGAAATTTACATACACATACACACGCACGCATATATAAATATGTATGCATACACCCATCCAAATATAATTACTTAAAATATTACTTTTTATAGCTAACTATTATCTTAATAACATATCTTAAAATCAATAGCCAAACCCACCCACATCCTGTAATCAAAAGTGATATACGTGGCGATACGTTGTAGATCTAATACACCCAACTAGTTGTCAATAATGTGGCCGAAATGTATCGGGTCGATCCGATCTTGTTGACGATGGCACGTAGTATGCCATCCACTTCCGGTTATATGTGTTGGCAGGTTATTTTGTGTATTATAGATATAGATCTACTGTATAGACTATAGAGGCTTTAGATGCCGAAAGATGTGACTTTGCTATCAAGTAATGAATTACGGCGAAATCGACGCTTAAAGGAAAATGCCATTATAGATCGGAGCTACATTTAAACAGTCGGGAATGAGTAGCCGGTCTTCTAAACGGGGTGTTAAAGGGACTTGTTACCAGTATCGAGGATTGGACAAGGATACAGCTCAACATTCAAACAACCCTTTTGGTGGCACGGTTCAAGTTCAGAATGTAAAAGGAGCTAGAGTGTACATATGGGGTGATGCGGATGTTGACGAAGAGGAAATTTTGAACGATGACACGGAAAAGCACGAATTACGAGCTCGGGGCAGGTTGAAAGCAAACACCTGTCCTGATCAGGAGAACACCACTCTGACCATTGAAAGGCCAGTATTGACGGGTGAAACCTTACAGAAAATTGCTGTCAAGTTCGCCTGTGAGGTAAATATTCTCCCATTAACTGATTATGGGACTAGAACTAGTGGATTTGTTTTGATAAATTCAGCTTGTAACAAAAGATCGGAGCCATTGGTTGTGTCCCAGTTTAATATTAATTAATGTCAGTCTACAGACATATTAAATATTGACTGCCATTTCAGGTACATAAACGTTCACCAGGTGGCTTGTCATCAAGTGTACTATTATAGGCATTATATATTTATATACCTGTAATAGGTCAATCAGTCAATGGCATCACTATTTAATGAGACAGCATGCTAGTGCTGTCATAATTTTGCCAGATCTATTTCTTCTGTGCCTAATATTAATAATATTAGTTAATGTTATTTGCAATCATATTAGTAAGGTATCGAGATGACTGGCAACCAATTTCCATTGGTCAAGTGGCCCCCGTTTTTTGTTAATTGCAAAACTAAAAGGTTTTGTGACAACTAATCATCCTAATATGATTTTCATGTAGAGGAGACATTTTCAATGGAATGTCGAAAAGGTAATGTAGAATTGATCAATAGAATATTGAAATCAAAAGGAAATGTAGAAATGAAAGTTGCATAACTTTTTTACAAATTTATTCAGAAAAAATGAGAATTTATTCATCACATTAATTGATTAAAGAATATAAGAAACAATGTATATATATATATATACAAGATTAAATATGTTTTGCTGAAATGTTGCCATTCACATCACAGTTACTGCTTAGTAATACAAATTTAAACTGCAGCATGTTTTCATATTTATCTCAAATATAAAATTAAAGCATTTTTAATTTTTCCAAGGGAACTTTTATCATCATTTATCCAACACACATTAGCATCCCTGTAACTGGGATGTAGATCATATGCCACAAGGTGATCCATTGTGATGGCTTGCTTGAAACATGTAACAAATCATGTACTAATGAACTAAGGAATACCAAAATTGAGGCTACCTTTAAAGGATCTTTGTGCAATTAATCAATGAACAAGTGGATTCCAGTGATCCAAGCAAATTAATGCATGATGCATAATTTTTTGTTTATAAAATCAAGATGAAACTAAAAGACACTAGTTAATATTTATTGAATAGTTTGGTGAAAATTTACTATTATTTATTGAATAATTATGGATTAATATGCAGTGATGTGGCAATTTTGTTCCGACTCTGGCTTTTATTGGGTTGAATCCTATAGTGTTGTGTGTCAAGGATGGTCCAAAACATCTTTCCTTCAGCTGGTAGGAAATATGATGCACATATAAGTCGAGGTGCTTCTGAGAACTCCCTTTCCCCTACTTAAAAAATCGACTTAACCACAAGTATTTATGGTACAATTACTTTCAATATGTTGCTCAAAACAAATCATTTTTAGTTTCTTCCATTTGTCCCCAAAGATTTGTTGCAAACCAACAGATATGAGGACTACCTCCTATTATAATTTAAAAAAGTGCATATGTGTATGAATAGCATGAAAGATATATAAAAATTTGAAAATGGAAAATCTAAATTTGAATGATGATTTTGTACCATTTTGCAGTTTCTTCTATTTCTTTCCAAATTGAAAAAAATACTGTTTTTTACCATAGTTATTACCGTCCATGGAAGAAATATGCCAACCCTGTCAGTAACAATGTTGCTATTTAGTACTCGTAGTATGTATTCATTTATCAAATATTCTGATGGCACAGTGTTTAGAACGCTGCATTGGAATCCTCCGGGTAGTGGGTTCAAATGAAACCTGTGTTTGTACGATATACTTCCTCAGGGAGTCGCCCCTCAGCCATTATGTACTTGGTGTGACCAGCATCCGGGCTAAGGAACTCAACCCATTTAGGAGATATCTCTTTTAACACATGTTTCACTAACAATAGTAACGTATGGGTGAGGGACGACTCCCTAAGGAAGTATATCGTACAAACACAGGTTTCATTTGAACCCACTATCCGGAGGATTCCAATGCAGCGCTCTAAACACTGTGCCATCAGAATATTTGATAAATGAATACATACTACGAGTACTAAATAGCAACATTGTTATTGACAGGGTTGGCATGTTTCTTCCATGGCACTGGTAACTACACTGTGTATAAATTAGACAAAGTGTGTATGAAATATCAAGCAAAAATAATCTACATTTAGAAGGTAATGTAGGCTTTTATATCCCAGGGAAACCTTTGTTTAGCCTTATCTATGCTGCTGCCCCACCCCTTTTTCCACTCAATTCCATTTGGTCAATTCCGCATCATACTTTTTCATACTCAATTCCATCTTTACCAACTCTTTTTACCATGAGTAGGTATTCCAAGTAGGTACTTGGAATACCTACTCCGAGTAGTTTATATTCCAAGTAGGATTGTCATGGAAGAAATATTTTCGAATTAATAAATGGTTAATTTATTTGTTTATTTAATTTGTTTTGGTAGTAAATTTCAATTCCATTTTTTTAAATAAGCAATTCCATTTTTGGAATTCCCCATCAATTCCAGAATTGAATTGACCCCATGTCTGGTCTATATTGCTCAGTTGACTTGTTACTACTCTGTCTTCAGGAATAGATATGAATAAGTATTTAAAACATTTATTATTAGATATTCAGCAGTTAGTACAACATGTCATCAGTTGAATGAAAATGAACTAATTTACAAAATACTTCTAGGGATTTCAGTGCACCACACAGTGTAAGCTGTTGAACAAATGGTCTTTTGTATTTTTTTGACTGCCATCTGATTACTGGTAAGTGTCTCCAGTGTAACATTAATCAGTATACTGGTATGCTTAAAGGATCTTGAATTCAGAATTCCACTGTAGAATGAGTAAGCTTGCCTTGCTTTGTTTTTTGAGAGAATCCCCAGGCTGTTGCTTATTCAGCACAACCTCTATATTTAAGTGGTCGAGAAACCTCCCCCACCACTCACAGGGGAGCAGTATGGAAAGATGGAGCCGAAATACCCTAGTAAGCTACCAGTTGAAGCCTGAATATATATTGGTGTTCAGATATAAAATAGATTCTGCTCACTTTTTTACTTGAATTCATTGTTGAATTGTTTATATATAATTATGCTGAACTGAAATATATATATACATACTCCAGGCATTACGTTTTTTTAACCAGCCAAAAGGTTGTGTAAGCTGAGGGAAAATATGTGACAGTGGGAACAGCGTGCTGTGTCGTGATCACGTGAAATTCCGTCCATGTTATCCAATTGCTTGGTTTTTTTCTCGATAAATTCATATACCACAGATCACTACCACCTGTGTTCGAATCCTGGCTTGGGCATTACTGAAGGTTGTTTCGTCTTTCACTTCGTTTCATTACCTTCAGAGGCCGTAAATCATCATCTATAAATTCATATGGAAACAGACAGACATGGGATGGAGTCAATTCAGGAATTGGAACTGATGGTCAATTCAGGAATTAGAACTGATGATCAATTCCAATTTTGGAATTGATTTATATTTAAAAAAAATTGAATTGGGATTGATAAATTTTGAATTGAAGTTTCCTATACAAAAATTACATCCACAAATTAAAGCACCATCTATTATTTTAATTCAGAAATATTTCTTCCATGACAATTCTTCTTGGAACATAAACTACTTGGAGTAGATATTCAAGTAGGTACTTGGAGTACTGACTTGTGGTAAAAAGAGTTGGTAATTGGAATTGATGAATATGATGTGGAATTGAAAAAATGGAATTGACCCCATGTCTGGAAACAGAAATGGACCCAAACTTAGGTTCCTGCAGGGTTCAGCAGTTGAAACCAGATGCTCTTTTGTGATCATCTACTAATGATGTGTAGTTTGTTTTCTTCCAAATAGACCATCCAACTTCATATTATGAAATAAACTTTATGTATGTTAAACTTTATTCAGTATAGTCAGGACTAGTGAATTACTCTCAGGACTTGTATATGTTTCAGGTTACTAGTCCTGTGGACTAGCAGTGGATTCTAATTAGCTTATCACCTTGGTTACAGTAACAAAAATAAAATGTAGGTAACAATAATCAGTTCCTCGTATTGAAGAATTCTTTGGGACACTATCATGACAATGTAATACATGAAGGTAAATTGTTGTATGTGTATTCATAATGGATGAAAACTGATTGATGTCAAGATTACACATATAGAAAATGGATGATATGTTTTAAAATATTCAACTTGGCATTTCCTGCTAAATTTAGCAGCAACATATATTTTTAAGCTAGATGATATTTTAATAATAGTTTAGGTGTACACACGCCAAGCAACTGCCCTAACTTAAACACCCAAAACCTTTGATTACTACTTAAATTTATGTCTGCTATGTGTATCATAATGCAAACAGATATCAAAATTTGTATTATATATATATGTGTGTGTAATAAATTGGTGCCCCACAGCAAGGTTGATAAAGATCATGATTTGTTTAGTTTTTTTTAATTAAAAATCTGATTAAAAAAATTATGTTTGTTTGAAATGATTTAATTTTTTTTAAGTCAGTTTGTTTTTAAAGATCCATTATATCATTTCAAATGTTTGTTATGCAATGATAAATTATTAAATAGTAACGACCTATATGAGGATATATTTAATCAAGCTGTACATTATATACATCAAATTAATCAAACACATTAAGATCACTTTATTACGCCAGATAAAGATCTAACTTTAGATCATTTTGGTTTCTTGTTCATTAGTTTATATATAAAGACCAACTTCTCCTAATACAGCCACACATTGTCTTGCTTTTGTCCAGTCATGGATCTAGTATAAAACTCATGAGTGTAACATCAGCACAAATAAATTCCAAGTAACAATAAAGTAATGCGTCCAATATCCATTAACATCACCAATATTCTGTTCAGAAGCATTCAAAGAAAGTAATGTAAGACATAGGCATTTCTCCGTTAAAGTCTCTAATGATAATTCCAACCACAAAGCCAGTTTAAAATGGTCCAGTGCCGTATTCCAATGACTATAGTATGTGGCTTCACCTGTCTGTCTATTTTATGGTTGCTAAAGGCTTATCTTCATTTGGGTGGGTGGTTATTCAAATTAACGTGGGGGATGTGTCTTACCAATTCAGTTATGCTACGGTCACAAAGGTCTGTATGGGGTGTATTCTCAGAAGTATTGCATTCAATTTGTAAATAATAACTTAGAAATATATAAGAATTTGCCATTATTGTATATTAAATCACGAGTAAAATTCAGATTTTATCAAAAAAATCGATGGTTTTAATTTTTTTGCATAAAATCTGGATTTAAGTCATTCGATATGGTTATTAATATTATGAGCAAGTCATGATATATGCATCCCCAAATAGTATTATGTAAATGGTCTCACTGTATACAGGGAGAGCAGTTATTATTGTTGTGAGCAGTTCATTTTATTATGGCACCTCATTAACTAAAATGATTATCTATGACAATTGACACAGTGATTAGGGCTACATTTGACCTTGTTCATCTGTATAATCAAAGAACATGGATATTACTTGAAGTTTTCAGATAACAAGTATATTACTTAACTGAGTTTTTCAGGTAAAACACTTACTACCTGAAAATTTCAGTTATGTGTATATGCAAACACTTGAGACACACATTGTGTAAGTATGGTCATAATAATATATTTGCAAGCTATGACATGAATCATAACTTGTTCTTTCAATAAACTTCTGAAGTTTTTTGTTGTCTATTTCAGGTGGCTGAGTTAAAAAGAATTAACAACTTACTGACTGATCAAGACTTCTTTGCCTTGACTAGCATCAAGGTTCCCATTCTTAAATATGGCCTCATGAGAGAAACACTTGAAGAAGAAATCCGACAGAATGCCGGCACTCTCGGAGTTGGAAGCACTAATGGTGCTGCTGTAACACTCGGTGTGGGAGCTAGTAACGATTCCAGTTTTGGAACTGACAGAAGACAGCGTCTCAGATGGAGAAGAGTGGAAGGAAGTCGGCAGTGATGACGATGACCAAAGAGAGCCATTGGTGAGAACAGTTAGCATACGGAACTCGTTCGGAAACCAAGGCATGGAGGCTCGGGACTTCCTGCGTCGTATGGATGCCGACATCAAGGACATCTTGTCCTCGACGAAAAGCAGCAAGAAGAAGAATTTGGAAGATGTTCGCAACTCACTGATCTGTCGGCGTATTTATCCGATGAACCACAAGGAAGGCTATTTGGGTGCCGACTGTGGGATGAAACTTGGCACAGTTGTTGCCATAATCATCATCGTTGCTATAGTGACGCCATTGCTGTACTTTCTTTACTACACATACATCAAGCTTCCCACACCACATCCAACCGAAAGTGGCAGCTGATGAATATGGCCAGCGTTTAGTTAATTTTTGCGCGAGTGCTTCTGTGTGTGCATGTCTGCATTTACACGAAGATGTACATAATTCCACATGTATTTTTTGTGATATATATAAATTTAACTTGCCTGCAAAATATTCTATTTATACTAAGTCTGCTCTTCGTGTGAATGGAACGCAACCAGGATCATCTGCTGACAGTCAGGAAATGACTTTTTGCAAGTGCTGAGCATGTTATTTGTTAACAGAATAATTGTATACCATTGTTGTTTGTAGTTCCAAAGAGAAGAGGTTAGTTGTTGTCTTAACTGAGACATCATTATGTAATTGTCGTAACAGCTTTGTTTTAATGGATTAGAATAAGTGTACGAGCAGTTGACAGATGTGATTAAAAAAGGGATCATATTCTGGATGCTGTAAGGGAATTGAAAGTGATATTTGTATGCGTATGCCGCGAGTCTTTAAAATCCGTTGGTTTTTAAGGACTATAAATAGTTTGTCATCCTTTAGCTCATTTGTCATTCATCTTGTATGTACCCCAGTAGTTGTTCATTCAGTGTTTGTGTGGCATTGTCATTTTAAATTCTTGGTATGACATCATATTGAGTGGATGAGAATGTCATATTACTGATAGTTGGTTGGCAGTGCAGAGGAGACGAGTAAAATTCTTGCCCACGGACATTTTTCATTACATGATCACCGCCTGATTAACGTTGAGGTTAGGATGTTCATTTCATCTGAAATAAGCAATATGTAAGCTGATAATTGGTGGCTAAATTGATTACTACTGTATATAACATAATAGTTTAATTCCATATTAGTAATCTGAATTTATTTCATCCGAAGGTTTTTACAGAGGTTACTTTATTCAGTGCATATCTTCATCTGTGTGTGCATGCAAACACATACATTCACACCATATGTATTTTATAACATTAATTACCTTTGTAATGAATTGTCAGCCATTAAAAAATCATTTATGTCGTATAGATCATACCTTAACCATATTTAGTGCTCTATCAGTATTTAAAATTACATTATGACACTGATCTCTAGATTAAATTCTTCGCCATTTTTATTATTTGGTTTAGGTTTTCTGAAAGGTGGCAGTTTTATATTCAGGTTCAATGGGTGTTAATGTAGTTAGTCCCTTTAAACTGAAAAGCATTTAATATATGTACCCGTGAGAATATGTCCTGTAACCATGAATATATGTCTTGTACCCATGAGTATATGTCCTGTAACCTTGTATTTAAGATTTTAGTTTACAGCGCTGAACTAGATTTCATTGCAAGCTGTGAAAATAAGTTGTGGCAACTATTGGTAGACTTGGAATCCTATCACCATTACCAGACTTGGAATCATATCACCATTAGCAGCCTGAGTTGATTACATCCGTATAAGTATAATTGATGCTTTTTATTTCATGACTGATACACTTAACAACATTCTGGTGCCAAGCTATTCGTTGAATGCTTTCAACTTTTCCCCCCATTCAGTGTCATGAACAATCATCTCCCCAAGGTGCACTATGATCACCTGCCTGCTGTTGATTTTAGTTAAATGTTGTTATGGTACATCTGGATGATCCGGTAGCTGGTCTCCTGGATAACTTGTTGTACTATAACTGTTTGGCTATTAAACTGTTCTGTGGCTTTTTTGTGCAATCACAGCCCCGCCAATTATCAATAACCTGTAATGATTTGCAACATCACATGATAGTAATATTGTGGCCTAAAGAAGATATGAATATATCGATAAAGTTGTGGTTTTATATTGACACTCACCCACACTGAGTGAGGCTTCTCATCGTAGCTATCAGCTAAACGGCAGTTTTACCCAGCATGGGTGCTTCATTCACTTTGGCTTTGATAATTATTTTCTTCGTGTTATACATTCCAGGTCCATGCACAGAAATGATTAATGCCTTTGTCATGTGATATTCTATTATTCATACGACACCTGGTGAACATAAAATTACAGGTCTACTGCTGTACATGACATTGAAATGTGGAATTGCTGCTATCCATAATGGTTTATGAAGGATGTAGTAACAATCTAACAATGTGCTATAATCTGTTAGAATGATTCCAATGTGTGTGGATGAAGCATACAAAAGTGCAGGACAGAATTTGATGCATAACCCTTTGCCGAAGGCTTTTGGTATTATTGGTTTGTCAGCTGTGCTACTTAAAATCTACCAATGAGTTCCCGGACATTGGACGTAGTTTTTGTAGCATTTAGAATGACCGTACTTATTAGTGAAATTTCTTTTGGATCAATTATCAGCATCCTGTCTGTGTCAAGCCATGTGCGTATAAGTCTTGAATTGTCCAGGCATCTACGGGTTTTTCCATGAACGAACCCGAGCAAATGTATGATTTTAACCAGCAGCAATTTATATTGCTGTCTGTACGAGCTTAAAACTAGTGTATCTGAGAGATATTAGTTTTGATAAGCATCTTGTGTATTACACATCTCTGATAAACAGGTGTTACAGTAGCTGTACAAAACTGCCAAGACTTTTGCATGAAGTAATACTTTGCACATGTGCTACCCTAAAATGGAACAAAGGAAATGATGTAAATGTGCTATCTGGCTGTTTATGTGCCAAATAAAAGTTTTAATATTACATTAAACCTTACCAATAGGTGATTATTGAATTTCGGATTGCGATTGGTTTATTGTTTTATGTTCAGTGCACCTGTTTTGAACAATACGTTTATCAGTTGTTGAAGATAAATGGCTTTATCAGTCTGTCAAGTGTCTAGCGTTGTGTCATCGTCGCCGAGTGGTAGGATATTTTGTATGCATGACTCGGAGGTTAAGATGCTGAAGGTAGACCTCCATCATTATTGTGAGCAAGTTTATTGTATGTTAATGATTGCTTCAATAAAGGTCAATTGCAATAACATTATCATGAAGTTGTACTTGTTTTTGTAGCCATTGCGTAATTGTTAACAAAGATGTGCATCAGGTCAGCAGGAGAAAATATCTAGTCCATGGAATTTCACCAATAAATTTAGCCGTTCGTGTTCATTTATTCACCACGCAGCTCCCCAAAATACCTTGCAATAAATAATGGTAAACTATATGGGCCTGTGCCAGATGTGCGAGTACAATCACTTCTGCCAATCTACATATGGCTGCTGTTTATAAGAGGAGAAGCAGATCGGAGGAAACAGCTGTCCAAACAAAAACAGCTTGAATGCTTTATAATATGCTGCATCTGTCATTGTATCAATTGCATCACTTTTAACACGTACTCAAAAGCTTTCGTAATCACTTATATAGCATTTTTTTGTTGGTTACTACTCCAAGACCTGTGCAAGTGTACGTCAGGCTAAAAGAAACGCTGTATTCTATACAATATTTATTTCAATTAACATTATTTAACTAACTGTAGTTGCATTATACGAGCATCCGCTGGCTTTTGGATATGTTTGGCATTATCGCTCCATCCATCTTTGGTGGTGGTGTCCTATCCATAATTTCTTTGTGTTCTTCATCACTTTCGCTGCCATTCTCATAATCCAGGTATACACGAAAAACACATCATCACCACAGACAGGTAAATCCATAAGCCTCATTCCCATCCGTCAGTGTGAAGGATGGCATCCATATTCTCGCGTCGTTTTCTTGTTGTCAGAGCTGCCTCGCCTCCCTTCCGGATTCTCCGTGCATAGAGTCTGGCCTGTTTTGATTTGATCTGGTGCCTGACCTTTGTCTTTACAAGTTCGGGATCCATGGCTCTGGTAGTCGTGGTGGATGTTATGCTGTCGTCACTCTTGCTGCGCGAGTTCTGACTATTCTCCGCTATGTGTATGTTGGTATGTTCCTGGCTTGATTTCGTTCTGAATGGCCGGATCGCTCTGTTCTGTGAGCCCAAATCTTCTGGACAGTCCGGGTCTGAAGAGTCATCGTTATCCTCGCCGCCGTGTGTAATGGTGCTGCAGTTTGTGGTGGATTTTTCAACATCGAGTGACGTTTTAGTTGACGGCATCTTCTCGCCGTTATCTCCTAGCCTCTCCCATAAACTTACTTCAGCCGACTGATTGTCATCCGATAATTCTTCACAAAGTCTATCTTCAGATTCCGCAGTCACGTCGTACGAGCATCCGCTGGCTTTTGGGCGTTCGGCGTTATCCCTCCGTCCATCTTCAGCGGCCGTCCTATCCATACTTTCTGTGTGTTCTTCATCGCTCCCACTGTCATTCTCACCATCAACATCAGGTCCACCTCTCAGGTTCATCTCGTCAGCCATCTAAAAATGAATTGTGACAACTCTTCACACAAAACCTTCTTAATAATTTCATTAAGAAAAGGTACGCCCCAATCTAGTGATCAGGAAAGACTGACTAGACCAAGAACTAGACCATAGTTGATGTCACAAACACTTTCATAAAGTACATTTTGTTGCTGAAGAATACCAGTCTATTCATATACAATACATACTAATATCCACTGTGAAAAGCATTATTTTCAAATAACACATAAAACCTGTGCCAGATGTTTGTTTGCTATATGCAGTGGCATATTTATCTATTTATGAAGTGCCCTTTAAAAGCTGTGAGCAAAATGCCTTTTACAGATTTGTTCAATTGCTCATGCTCAAGCAAGCATGTACTTCAAGAAAGAGACAATCATCTGGCTCATTATCTCAATGGTTTTGTGTGGAAAACGCCATTAAATGATCACTATTGAACCAGGTGATCTTTCCACCTATAATGGTGAACTCTGAAAAAAGGTATATCATATGCCTCGAAGTAGAGTTGTGTCAAAAACCCACACAACCATTTAAAGCCAATTCACACTAATCCATTTAGCTGTTTTCTTTTTAATGGATGAATATATATATATATATATAAATCACATATATAATTATACTGTAACAGGTTATTTTTAAAACATTGTAGGCCATATAAAAATATTCATGTATTTATAATGTAATCATATCAGTATTTATAATGTAATACAGAGTAAGATCATCACAACAAGCTGGGTTGGTCAAACTTAGTTTGGGGTGCCCCCCCCCCCAAAAAAAAATGGGTACGACATAGACCTACCAATCATATATACAGACTTATGTTCTTCAAATCTTTGGCCCATTAACCATATAGAGGTCTAAGCATTCTTCTGTTCAGAAAATGTAAATCCTGTAAACTTGTAAGGATGTTACTGTTGTCTCCAATTTTTCCCCCCCTCCCACACAGTCACATCAGAAGTCACTGAATGGAATCTAAAAATCACATTTGTACATACTCTCCATTAATTCATTCTTATTCATAATGCCAAAAGTGGGTATACAAGTTTTCATATTTCATACCATTTTTAAAAAATTGGTAATGAGGAGGCAATGATAATGTAACACCTGCAAATTATGACGAAACAGCTATAAAATAAATACAGGCAAAACTGTTATAGGACTTGGCCACAAATATAAAGGTTTTGTTTGTATATAGCCTTAAAAATGCTGCCACAGTATCATACTATACCATGTATATTACTGTGATCATGTTAAACTGGTAAATGTAGTACCTTACTAAAATGGTACCTTACTAAAATGGTAATTATGGTACCTTACTAAACTGGTTAATGTGGTGCCTTGTTGATATAGGGTGGGGGGTTGACAACCTATGGCAGCATTCTGTCCGGGCCGCGACATTATTCTGGATATTTGTGAGTATTTATGAAGTATCGACATTTCCACATCTCTTTTAACTCACTTACACATTGGTTTCGGCCGTCACTGACCATGTCATTATCAAAACAACCAGATGGCTAATAATCCATGTTAAACTGTCATTTACTGCTGAGAAGGCAATAGGCTAATGTTCCTTTTCATAGAGATTGACAACCCTCGGCAAATTGACCGACCAATCAGGAGCTGGCTAGCGTTTGAAGGCCTCTTTCATAATAACGGTCATCGGGAGCAGAGACTAATAGGGTTTTACTCTATCAAAGTCCTCATTGGATGCCATACTGATATAACATCGCATAAAAGCCAAATACTATTTTTTGATTTCTCTGACCCAGCATGGTTGTCAGATATGGCCATTTTTGGTAGACGTTTCAAAACATATGAATGAGTTGAACCAGTTAATCAACATTTGAACACATCTGCACATTTGAGGTGAAGCTTCATCTGTGGGTGGGCCAACTCAAACAATGCAACTTTCCAACGTTGTCTGCAAGTCAACCCAATCAATATATGTTGCTTTCGTTGGGCAGCTGCGAGAACAATTCAAAACTCGATTTGCAGATCTGCGCGCCAACAACTATGCGTTTGCATTATTTGCAACCCCATTTGCAGTAACCATGGACAATGTTGCCATTCAAGTGCAGACGAAACTGATTGATTTCCGATGCAACACCGACTTGAAAAACGAGTTTACTGAAGTTGCGATAGTTAAGTTTTACCAACAATATACTCCAGTCAACTAGTTCCCCTGACTAATGCATCAAGTTCGCATGATAATTGGACTATTCGGAAGTACGTACCTATGTGAACAACTGTTCACTAAAGTGATTTTTGCAAAGAGCCAAGACATTTAGTAAACTCGCTGATGCACGTTTGGATGGTACTTTGAGGCTTGCGAGCACACATCTACAGCCTAAGTTGATATTCAGGGGTTGATGAAGCAAGCCCAGCACCAGACCTCACATTGAATTGAAAATAAAATTAAACGCTACATAGAATTAATTCGTTCAAGTTTTTTGTGTGTTAATAGTACATAATCATTAACAAATGTGACGTTACTATATGTGACGAGTATAGGTCATGGTAGACACATAATGTATTATGCAGCTTCTTGCATTTGAAAATACATGTTACCCACTGGCTTATTCCAAATTGCACTCTACTACTCACACAGTTTGAAACAATTTCATATATTGGTGACATTTGGTTTCAAATGTTCAGAAACCCCTTTAGTTTGAAAGACTGTCTCATCCAGTCCGCCAACCAAGTCTAGTTTTACAATGTGGCCCTCCCCTCAAAAAGGTTCCTGTCCCCTGATATAGGGTGTATAAATCCACAGATGAATATGAATTTCAACTAAAACCATTACTGCATTATTATTCTATTATAATAGTAATAATCTAAGTAGTGCCATAATCAAATTCCGGCCAAATTGCTTGGTTCAAGAGACATCAGCATTTTGGAGCTTCTGGTCTGTGTCTAGCTTCAAATTGGCGGTGCGCACACAGTCCATTAATAGTTGATTAATCAGCACTTTGAAGTGAATCACTTAATATGTGGGTGATTGTTTTCACATCATTTACAATATTTGTGAACATAGCTGTATTTAATCCTGAAAATTTTAAATGAAGGTGAACTGTTGCTTTCAACTACATATGTATTCAATAAGGTGTAAAAGTGGCCATCTGTAACTCACTTCACTAAAAGTCTGCTCCATCTCCTTGGTGAAGCCACTGGCAGATATTTCTACATCAAGATTTGCTTCTCTCCTGAAATGAAATCACACAATAGTTATTTGAAATACGATAAAAGTTAATGCACACTGTACTGGTTGGTACAGCATGCATCTGTTATTAATACCAACTAGGTATGTCCCAAAAATGTGGCAAATATAATCACATTAGATGACAGTGATGATGGTGGTGATGATGATTGCTGTTTTATGGCCACTTTTGTGCACATGGTAGGCTAAATGTGCCGAGCGAGCTCCAAATGTAATGAAGCGAAGTCAAAGATAAAACACCCTTCAGATATGCCCATGCCGAGATTCAAACTCAGGTGGTAGTGATCTGTGATCCAATGCGCTACCAGGTAGACTAAAGAGACACCACTGGGTGACAGTGGATACAGACATACACAGATAAGCAACACCTTTAAAACTAATTTAACTTTCATGAAAGTTTAATTGGAGACATAAATTAACTTTATGCTTATGACCAATGCACTGATATGGCATTAAAAATGTCAGCTTTGTATCTGCATTAGCAATCAACTTCCAACAATTAATTATGATTAATGTACCATAGTCTGACAAATTAATCTGAGTACTAACACAACATCCTTGAATGTTGGATAAACCTCGCTGTCAAAATTGAAACGCCTCTTGAAGAAATCCCGGATACATTGAACATCTCTGTTGAAGTACCTGAAGAAAAGCACGCATCAAATTTAAACATATAATGCAGTACATTTGTGGTGATAAATTCTATTTTGTCAATTCCAATTCCACTCAATTCCATTTGGCAATTCCAATCACTGATTGAAGTAGGTAATCACAGTACCTACTTGGAATACCTACTCCAAGTAGTTTATATTCTGAGTGAGATTGTCATGGAAGAAATATTACTGAATTAAAGTGGTAAATTAATTTGTGGATTTAATATTTTTGTAGCAAACTTCAATTCCAATTTAAAATTTATCAATTCAATTTTTTTTTAAATAAGCAATTCCAATTCTGGAATTGCCCACAAATTCCAAAATTTTATTGACCCCATGTCTGGTGATGGTACATCTCCATTATTGAATGAGATTGTTATAATAGTACTGTCACAAATCAGATCTGTATGAAAAAAATAACAAAACCACATTGTTTTAACTATTAACATAACCTTTTCAAGCTTTGATGGGATCGAGTGCCAAGACCTTAAAACAAACCTTTCATTATTCTACTGAACACCAATCTACACAATCATATTCTGCATAAAACTAATTGAACGTGCCTCTTTAATCACTGTTGGAGCTTAAAAATATTTTACGTCCAAGTCTGCAATAAAAACGACACAACTCTTAACCATCATTACATTGTACATCGATGATATTTGTCTATGGATAAGGCGCAGACTACACTTTACCATTCAGCATTGAAATGTGATGTAGAGATCATCTGAGGAAAATCGATCATTGTCACTCTATCTTCTTCATCCAGCATCAAGTTGAACTCGTTGAAGTCGCCATGAATGAGGCCATAGTTAGCCAACTTCACTATTAAATTCATGCATTCACTGTACACAGCCTCTGGATCAGCCATGTCATGTACCTGTGTCCTACAATAACAACAACAATAATAATCTATATCAACACTAGTAAACTCAGTCTGACCTACTTTTGCAAGACTATAGCTATAGTCTTGCAAACGGATAGTTGTGGGAGGGTTAGGGGTGGCAGAATGACCATACATGGCTTTATGATGGGGCATTTTCTCATGTACTCTCTGTATTTGAGCACAACATCGCATAATTTAGTCTTTTGTCATATTTTCTTGTAGATGATGCAATAGAATCTTTTGAAGCAAGTTAAAATGATGAACTGTGGCAATAATGTTCATGCTGCCATATTATTGTCTAATTAAATGCCACTTTGTATTCATACATTGGACTATCTGAGACTAACTATATTGGTCATTAAATGGAAATTGATTACTGTCAGATGATTATGTGGGGTGCCTCTGTGGTCTAGCGGTAGTGTGTTGGACCACAGATCACTACCATGCGTGTTCGAATCCAGGCATGGGCATATCTGAAGGTTGTTTCGTCTTTTGCTTTGTCTCATTACCTTTGGAGGTCGCTCGGCCCATTTAGCCTACTTTGTGCACTAAAGTGGCCGTAAAACGTCAATCATCATCATCATCATCATCGCATGTTGGGCTATCAGCAGGGTGGAGTCGACCTTATGTGATAATATTATGATAGAAACTTAGTATACCGTAGGTCCTGGCCATTAAGCCGAGGTCGTTTTAGGCCTAAAATATCATGATTTATGGTAGTACCATCCATTAAGCCGACCTAAAAATCTTTTCCCTGCAGTATTTCCAGGTGACGTTTTGGAATGCGGGAAATAGGTTTTGTTTTCAGAATTTGTTAAAAATGTGTTTCGTATACTGTCAATAGATCAAGGCAAATTATAACGATCTACACAAACTCTTTGGCATATGTAGGAACTCAAACTTAATTTAACGGTGTGATTAAACATTCAATGAACCGCATATGAAGTCAATGACTTAGAAATAATTAGACAGAGCCTTTGATGGTACGTTTTGGTCACTATAACATGGCAATAACCGAGACGATTGTCACAATATAAATTACCAGAATATGCAGTCAGTTAGTATATCTAACTAACTCTCTATTGAAAATAAATAAATTAATCAGTTATTATCCTGTAATTAATATAAATATGCCCAGACAAAATATATACATGGGGGCACTATCACCATTTTACCATTCGGTATGGAAATAACGTTTTTTTGTATAGAGCTATTTTATGTTAACGTAATTAATAAAACACATATCATGAATATGTGTGCTTGTTCTGTCACGCAATTAAACACCAGTTAAATATTGACTTCTCTAGTTTAGATCCACTGTTTGACAGACGTTTTGTAATTAATGACCATTGGTAATGTCTAGAATTCTGATAAATAGGATATTAAAACTTTGTTTGAATTTTCTTGAATGGTAAAGAGACTATGATATGGAAGCATTTTCAACAGATTTACGTAAATGCGGAAAATCATCGATAATTGAATTTCTTCAATCCAAATGTCCAGAAGACAAACATCTGAAGTTATATCTACTTCCACGGTATTCTAGATCATTGTTATAATGGATCCAGACTTTATGTACTAATATTAATATAGATGTATTATGTTTTTAACATAAACAATTACTTTGGCTATAAAATTCTAATCAAGCTATAAAAGATGGCAGATCATTCTGTTTATATAATATATTGTGTCATATATAATATACATGTAGTATAATATTATGGACATTTTCTTCACAAAATATGTATTGTTTTTGTAAACACATTACCAGCTGAGCAGGTGGCTATGTGGGGGGGGGGGAGGAAACATGCACATTAAACATAAATTAGCCATGCAGACATACATATACCATAAGCTAATTTTTGGGGGTATCTCAATTAAAAAATAAATTTCACCTTATTTTGTCAGAAAGGAAATAGCAAAACTATTACTGAGCAGCAATGTTTACTTCACTGATGTTCAAGTAGAGTATCTATGGCAGTTTTCAGACACTTTAACACGTAATTAATCACAAAATTTAAAGTTTTTGTATTAGAAAAATCCATTTCAATACATTTATCCAACTTCAAACTTTCCATAAATGTACATTTCGTTCTTGATTATATATTTTTGGACCCATAAATTTTCTCGAAGTGAAGCTTAGTTAACTAGGCAAAGTTCGGACACTTGTGGCAGAAATCAGACACTTCAGTATTTAAAAAAACTAAGTAAGTAAGTGAGAGAAAACAACTAGAGGAACTATTAATGAATGCTATTTAAATAAAATACAAGGACATTAAGTCCCCACAACTGGATGATGATTGATGTATTACGGCCACTTTTGTGCACATGATAGGCTAAATGGGCTGGCCCACAACTAGAATGACACTAATAACAATTAGGTACTTGTTCATCTTTCTGATGATAGTTGTTCATCTTCTGAATATAACAAAGTGAATTTGTTAATTATAAAATAAAATCTTGCGTCTATGCATGCAATTTATTGTGTAATTCATTATTGTGTTATTCATAATTTCATGTCTTTAAGGTAACTTAATTCACAATGCAGTATTCGGGACACCTTCAACATATCAGATTGCATTTGAGATAAAGGGGGATCTATATTTAAAATGGCAGCATCTGAATAGATTGGATCTTAGTCAATATTGTTTGGCCCCAAACACAAGAAATAGACGTAATAACAGACTGTGAGATGGTTCAAATGAAGCCTTGCTTCTTACTACTACTGTGTAAGAGCAAGAAATATCTCACACTGAACAATCGGGGAGTAATTGAAATCTCATATACCTTAATCGAGTGCTGCACCGAACAATTTTTGCTTTTCATGGCGAGAGGAGAGTCGTGTGTGTTGAACATCATTACTTTATGTGACCATGTCATTGATTTGTGTGTGCCTCAAACAAATTTGTAATGAAGTGTCCGAATTCTGGCAGTGTCCGAAAATACCGATGTCTACTCTATATGAGAGCGAATCTAGGAAAGGTAAAGTCAGCAAAGTATACTCTGCATTTCACTGAATTAAGGAAAGTCATGGCCATATCAGTGATACGATGCTGAAATGGACACCCAAAATTATATTTAGAAAAATTTGTATTTAACATAAACTATATGCAAGTTGAAACCATATAATAACATCCTTCTCAATCAACACATGGCGTCATTACTAGAAACAAACAAATACAGATCCCTCTACATGCCATATATATTTTTAATGTTGCTATAAAATAAATGTTGCTACATATGGTATTTAATGTTAATTGTGAAGCAACGTTAATGCTGATTATCTTACAGCAAATTACGTTCAACAACCAATATTAATAACAAACAACAGCACATTTGATATGCAGCACATGTGCCAGGAGTGTTAGATGTTATTTATTGATTTGTTTGTTTTAGCTTAGGGTTTCTCTTACATACATGGATTTGTGAGGTCGGTTGGTTTATTTAACTTCAATAATGGCTACACCTGGGACATGTTGCTGAGGGGGGGGGGCAGGAACACCAAAGCCAATGTTTCTTAAGAGCGACAGATATCATGGAAATATTGTCACTGGCAGTCCGAGTTGCGAGTATGCCTAACTGAAACAGAAAATTAAAATAACTAAGTACTATAAGAATGTTCAGGCATTTTGATGGTGTAGTTATTAGAGCACCATGGTAGAAATCTCCAGGTTGTGAGATCAAATCAAGCCCATATAAATGCATGTAGGATTTGTTTCCATAAGGAGTCGGACCTTGGCCATCAAGCGTGACAAGCACCAAGACAAAACACCTCAAATGTTTGTCTAAACATTAAATGAAACAAAATGTATTGCTCAAAACTGATTAACTTATTATCAAAAACTTACCAGGGTTTCAAAATTCAAATACAGGCAATAATAATAAATCACTTGATGATAATCAAGTATTGTTTTGGTGCATATTACCAAAGGTAATTAATACAAGTGAGTTTTTTATTTACACAAAAGACCTCCAGTTTTTTTCCTTAAAAATCTACAGAAAGGGCAGCTTTTACCTCTTTAAAACAAAAAACTTATTTCCAAAAGGTGTGTCCAAAAGCCTTGCTAACCAATTCAGAGAGAAGAATGCTATTTCAACCGAAGAACTTACATCGGATATCCATTTAGGAGCTCCATCACCACAGCATGTCTGTTGAAATCGACAGGTTTTGGAACGGGGAATTGTCGGTCGTAAAGTGCTTTCATGTAGGCGTACTCTCTCATCGCTGCCAATCGGGACAGATAAAGCCACGACATGTTCTTACGGTGCTCGTGGTAATCACGTTTGTTCTTTAACTGCCGGAAGGAAGTGCGACCAAGGCTGAAAATAAGATTAATTCCAAAAATGGCCCATGTAAACACACACCAACACACACACACGAGTAACAAAGATGGTGTCTCATCTCACTTTTCAACTTATTTTATCATTTACCGATGAAGCTTCAGACAGAGTTGCTCCTCTTCGGCATCAGCCACGATGTAAACATCAGATTCTTTTCCGACTCCAATCTGATTACCAACGGATGTGATGACATCCCTCTGACTTAAGGCCTTCAATGCCAAGTAGTCGTATCCACCATACGTCAACCTGTAACCTTCAGCTACAACATAAAGACAAGTAAACAGTTACTAATAATAACAAATAATGTCAGTCTAATGGGGGAGCACATTTTCCTACACTCCATCAATTTAACAATTTGATACAAAGTGAGAGTAGTCCTGAGTACAACATAAGATGGCATACAAATATCAGGCTGGGGCGCCTCAGTGGTCTAGTGGTAGCGTGCTGGACCACAGATCACTACCACCCGTGTTGAATCACAGCATGGGCCTATCTGAAGGTTGTTTCGTCTTTCACTTCGCCTCATTACCTTTGGAGGTCGCTCGGCCCATTTAGCCTACCATGTGCACAAAAGTGGCCGTAAAACATCAATCATCACAAATATCAGGCTTCACCACTTTTTAGGTTTTGAATGAATCCTTGAAAATCTTAATGTTGCCCTTTTAATTAATCCGATTGAGGCTTTGAGTGTTCCCCCCAGTCGCCACCCCGAATTATTTTTGTAAAAACTTTGTGCCTATCATGTTGATTCAAGGTGTTGCACGGTGACTGGAAATTAATTCTGTGGTAGAAAGCAACATGTTAAGTGATTTACTTGGTGTTGGAAAAGGTTCACAACGGGGCTTAATATGTCCAATCACTAACATTCATCTAAATCATGTACTGTTCCTTATTCAAACAACCCTCCCAAAAAAACATGTATTGGTAATACAAAATCAACCACAGAATATATTAAATATCATTGAGTCCTATCATTGTGGTAGCTCTAACTTTCTCAGATCACTCATAAACTATACTCATTGGAAATATGCAGTCTAGATCAGGATACAGGGTTTCAGTCTAGATTAAACTAGATTGGGGGGGGGGAGGGGTATCACATAAAGTATGTATTGTGTATACTTGGATGTACTAGGTTCAGAATTATTGTATTATCTGAAGTCACATCCCTTTTTTGATGTTAGATTGTTTCATATAAGAGTAGACCATAGATTCTGAAGAATTGTCACTGATTAGTATGACTTTTGTTAGACCACATGGTGCTGAAATCTAATTGGAAACATATATAAAAATAACTATCTAGCATAAATAATAATTGATTTTACATAACATTTAATTTTGTTTAAAGTTAACTGATAAATGTATGTTTATGAAATAATCAATATAAATGAAACTGATAATCATAAAATGAAATTAGTAATTTTGCTGGACCCAGCATAGACGGCGCTGCAATGGAAGTAGCCGGGGCAATTCGCCGGCTGCCGGCCTATAATGACATGCCTGCTCTATGAGCTGCGCTATCAGAGCACTCAGAGACCAGGAAATGAAACAGTAAACTGACCAATCTCGCTCCGAGTATCTAATATTATATATAAGAATAAACAATAACGTTCCAATAAATAAACAACAGAATATAAAATCTACATTCAATAAAGAAGGCATTTCTGACATGTTTAATATCACCGACATCTGTAGTATATTCCACATCCATTCTGAAATTATTGCTATTGTCGCAGAACAAAAGTAGAATAGTTCATCGGTAATAAACGAATAGATAAACATCGAACAAACAACATATTATAATGGACTCTACTTAACCTTTTTTCCCACTGTGTTCATAGCCAAGTAACTTGTTTTTTGTCAATTCACGGAGAATCTTGTGGCATCCACCAGCCTTCAGGCCAGCAATCGCCGCGACCAATGGCCCAGGAACAATTTCGTGGTTCTTCATTCCCATTTCGACCTATGTCATAATAAAATTTGAAATATAGTATGCGTCTCTTACGTTTCAAGACTAGTATTAAATTTCCCATTGCAGGGTTCAATCTTCAGTCTTCGACAAATAGATTTATTAATTTTTTTTTACTATGTATTTGAGGTGAGAAGTAGTAAAACATTTTGATCTTGTGGTTTGCATTTTAAACACAGTAAGTGTGTGTATCTTCATTGTGAGAATTCTGTAAAATGGCAGCACAATTTATGAGTCACGTTCAGAGAGAATAGCACTGTGCATGGAGGTGACCGCATAGAAATCAAGAAAACTTTGTACATAGTTATTTCTACTAGTTTCAAATAAAAATACCCAAAAATTACAGCTCAATCAATCACTAATTACGGATCCTATAACAAAGAACACAATAGTTCCAAACATGTTTCTGGTGCCCCTAATATAGGACGGGTGGTAGTGATCTGTGATCCAACACGCAACTGTTAGACCACGGAGGCACCCCTCAGACTACTTAGAAGCTCAGTGACATAAAATGTACAGACATTCTGAACTATACAGGTCACAAGTTTGTCACTAAAGTTTGTTAGACAATGGAATATAACAATCAAATAATTTGTTCCATTGTACTTTAATAAGGTGCGCAGAGTGATTTTAGCCGAATTATTGGCTGCCTGAAATTACACGACTACCATTCAGAAGTTACCTGACCTGAATAAAGACTAGCAAACTGAAACATGCTGTATCATAACTTCAATATTCTAAATTTTTGTTTGATACCAAATGAACCATTATAGGTGCGTTAAGAAATTGCCTGGAACAGGGGAAGTTGTTATGACCAAACCTGCCTGAAGTTTGCCTCCTCTACTAAAATAATACTTCCCTGGGAACATAACACTATTTCAAGTTGAGATTTAGCATACAATACAAACTTTTCTTTTTACTCCACAAAAATGTACTCTCTCTGTGTGTGTGTATCCGGACATTTAGCCAATATTTGCAGGGGGGACATTTAGCCAACATTCAAAATTTTAATCTTACATCTACACGTATATTGTTATATTATGAGTTTGTGTGTGCTCTGTTAATGTTATGTTATGTTTATGGATGTTGTAAATATAGGCCTATCTTTAGATAAGATGTTAGCAACATAATAATTATTGCTGCTTTTTGTACAATTTGTATATTTATATTAATGTATACTGTTTTCTCCGGTATTATACATAAATATAAATAATGATATGCAACATGCAATATGTCAAGGTTTGGGAGGTGTTTTACACAGACGTTATTAACCCTGTTAACTACTTAACTATATCTGGCATGTGGGTAATTACTACTTGTATATACGGCAAATAATCTACTAGTCTCAGAATAATCCTCTATCCAATGTTGACACATACATGTATTGTAATGTTGTTAAGATGTGACTGCATAACCCAGGTGATATATCATAGTTTTAAAATGTGACTTAATTTTGCCTCAGTATAGAAAGCCAGTCTTAATTTAAGTTGAAGCAGTGTTCCACTTTCTCATGATCATAGTGTTATATCACATTGATACATACCTACATGTTGGCTTAAATTATTGAACTAATACTGTGATTATTATTTGATATCCAGCCTTTAGTACTGTATAAAGGTGGAAGGCCAGAGAATTCCAGCTGGGAACATTTTTTACATGATGCCGTTGGAAATAAGAAATGTGCCAAAAGTGTGATCATCAGCAAGCTAATAATAGTCCACTACACAAAATGTTCAATGGATTCAGTTTCATCAGCATCAAGTGAGTGAATATTTTCAAACTTTGTAAATATTCACACTAAATTGCACAATCTTCTATGCAACAGTAAAGCTTTTAAGATGGTATTCTGCTATAGGATTCTCAGAGGCAGTGCTGAATTAGACTATTTAACTGTTCCGATAGACAATATTCACTTTGTGCGCAGAAGAACAAAAACTGTCATTATTTTTTTATATTCCTACTATTCATGTAGACATTCATGTGTCAAATATTAGGGTGTAGGACAGTTGCTCACCAGGAAAAATTAAAAACAATTAAATGATTTTTAATTCAGAAATATATTTCTTAGTATCATATTACCTATATACTTATTGGGATGAATATTACCATTAGGGAATTAAAGTTCAGAGATTATTTTATTAATATAATTATAAACCTTTTTTCTCACATTAAAAATTCAATGGTGAGCAAGTGTCCACTTTTTCATTTGCTTGGTGAGCAACTGTCTGGTGAGCAATTGTCTGGGTGAGCAACTGTCCGTACCCCAAATATTGAGTAGTGTGCTAATAAAAATGCATGTATGTAAAAGACACTATCAAATAAATGGGTCACCTAGTGCAAACAGATCTGGCTTTGTTTACAGTGCTTCTGTTTGGTGTACCTTCAAGTTGACCAGACCATCCCCAATGACACTAAACTTCTTTCACCTGGAACCAGTGGCTTCTATAGGCTAGTAGGATAAAAGGGCCCCAGGGCAATTAGATCTGGCTTCCTTTACAGTGATTATGTTTTATGTACAGTCAGAATTTGTTGATCCGACAAGGTTTATTGCATGATAATATGTGGGATAAATGAGAATATGATTATTGAATCCGTGACATACGGGTAGTCTGTGTCACACAATTTTAAATCATACAGATATACGTCCGTATTTAAACCAAAATTCAATAACCATACGCAAGACATGGAATGGCATTGAAGCCATTGAGCATTTTGATGTTTGTTAATTACAGACACTATAAAGAAATACTTGTGTCATTATTTGAGCGATAAATTTAAATGAGATTATTATGGCTCGCTATGATTTTTTTCTGTTCTTAAATGATTCAATTATTTTATTCAAGTATATTTATACTTAGCAGCGCCCAGTTAAGAAATATAAAATATGGAAGCAGTATAGATAACACAAACAAATATATTAAAAGTATACGATGTAGACTTAATAATAGGAATATTGACAATTTACACCTATGGACAACATGTCAGAAATAAAGAATGTATTATAATATTTATATGCAATATTTGTGTTTTCAAATTTTAGAGTATGAGATATTTGTTTGTGATCATTACATTCGTACAATGAATTGAATAAAATTCAATTACATACACTATGATGATTGAATATAACAGCTGTGGACTATATGTAACATCCATGTTTGCCAGTTTTAGAATACAATGAATTACAAAAATACAGTTACATACAATGTTTTGTATTCATTGAAACAACAATTTTTTTATGAAAACTCACATAAACATAATCAAAAATGTTGAATGTTGGCTAAATGTCCCCCCCCCTACAAATATTGGCTAAATGTCCGTTGGCTAAATGTCCCGGATTCGTGTGTGTGTGTGTGTGTGTGTGTGTGTGTGTGAGCGATAATATGTGAATCATATTGAATGTTCAATGTACAGTAATTGTGAATATACAGTAACTTCATAAACGAAAAAGGTTTAGGTGCATTAACTAACACCCTAGTCTAGACAGCAGTTTTAATAAATATGAATTTCTTTACAAAGTCAAAGAAAACATCTTATTAATGGTTTTTAATAAACTGATTTTAGGAAACATGTGAGTGATTGCGACATGACTGATGATTCTGATCGACTGATGACAGTGTTGTGTGTGTCACTCAGCAGACACCAGTGACAGAAATACATTTATACTGAAATAAGACTTACCGCTATTAAAACGCGAAAATATTCACGCGTTAAATAACGCAGCATACTAACATTAAGCTTTCCCATTCTTAACGATTTAAGCTTATGTTAGAACTTAGATCTCTATATTTTATCGGCATGAGTACAACATAGGAACAGGTTATTTAGTAACCAAACCAGTTCGCCTTATACGATATCGTAGCCAAACGATTTCTTGATAACGGATATAGGGAATATTGTTGAAGTTTGGGGAAAGAGACCCCTGGCTGTCGCCTATTGGGCACAGCCATATAGGGAATATAGAGACATTGCTGACTATTTATTCCCACCATAACACACACACCCGCGCACACGAGCTCCTTCGTGGTCTAGTTGGTAGCGCGTTGAACCACAAATCACTACCATCTTAGTTCTAATCTCGGTGTTGGCATATCTGAAGGGTGTTTCATCTTTGACTTCGAATCATTACCTTTGGAGCTCGATCGGCCAATTTAGCCTACCATGTGCACAAAAGTGGCCGTAAAACATTAAACATGCACACATTCAATTCATGCAATTAGTTTATTTCAACATTCATAATACATAATTTTAATGAAAGCACACACAACATCTATCAATATGTGGAGGTATGGAACATTTTATTTTTAGATTAATGTATGTATAGTTGTATTTAGATTTATGGAGGTAGGTTTCGAAGGATGTTTAGATATGTTGATGCTCTGTGCCTGTTGCCTCTTTATATGTACCCTAAAACGCACATTGCCCGTGCCAGACATCTTATCTATTTCCATCCAGATTCCTTATTAAACCAATGTAAGAAAGTTATGTCGTTATTACAACATGTTTGAGTCTATTAGCTTTGTTATGTATAATGTAGAATCTATATTGTTGTCCTCTTATGTGGTCTGGCGAAACGACCTATTAATTCATACAATGCTGCTTGATGGATTTATACTCCTGGAGTCGTTTGTTACTCCGGCAGGCATCTCCATTGGTATTAAGCTGCGGACAGAGTTTTTTCCTATATTATGAGTAATTAGGTTACACTGATATAGGAAATTTGTTAAATGTATAGCTATTATAATCCCGACCTGTCATTCGCAGTATTCGATAGCTGCCTGAAATCCGCTGTTCTCGACCATGGGTCAAATAGATCAAGTGGATAGGCGCTTTAATTTAGATCCCACCACACCTAACTGCATATACTTAGGGACGCTAAATTAGGCGTGAATGAACGTTCACTTAGTGATGAACGGAAACGTATGAGGATTAGCTGTTAGGTTCGAGTAAATCATAGTATTTACTCAGGCTTGAGACGATACTTCGTTCTAGTCCAGTAATAATCCAATGCGCAGTATTGTTACTTTGTTTTTATTTTAGTTAAATCGCTTCAGTGAGTCCATACTGAGTTAGTGTACATTCTCTTTGTTATGAACAAACTGTAATGTTTGTTAACACGCTGAGGGTATATATAAGGCTTAGATTTTCACTTAGGTTAGAGAAGAACTTCGACGCCAGACTAGTCGGACGTGTATCGATATACATGGTTCATATAGGTAGGATTTATTCATTTATTCGAACCCAGAATAAAGCTGAGGTCAGCATCTGAGCTGTCGAAATGTTTTATATACAGGTTTCTTTTGGACCACAGAAAATTACTGTTGAATGTAAACTGTGGCGTCAAAATAGTTTATGATATGTATGTGGCAAGTCACCATTGAACCACACGCACGTGTTGTTTGCTGCGAGCTGTGGTATCAAATGGTATGTTTTTACGTGCTTCCGCTTTTTGTACGTAGCCTGCATGTAGCCGTTTTCCTGTGGGCGTGACATATTTGTCGCGTACGAAAAGTGAATTAGCTGGTTCTCACAGGCTGATGAGTAGACCAGACACATGCTTAGGTATACGCACACATCTATCAATATGATTAATGTATGTATAGTTGTATTTGTAGTTAGATTTATTGAGGTAGGTCTCGAAGGATGTTTAGATATGTTGATGCTCTGTGCCTGTTGCCTCTTTATATGTACACTAAAAACACACACACACAGCACAGCACACAAAAAACACACACAAGGGGAACTCATGCACGCACTCATACGCATGTACATCTCCATGGGTATTAAGCGGCGAGCGGAGTTTTCCCCCATATTGAGAATAATTAGGTTACACTGATATAGCAAATATTTTGAATGTATAGCTATTATAATCCCGACGTGTCATTCGCAGTATTGGATATCTGTCTAAAATCCGCTGTTCTCGACTATGGGTCCAATAGATCAAGTGCATAGGCTTTTTAATTTAGATCCCACCACACCTAAATGCATATACTTAGGGACGCTTATTGACCTGAAAGAAAACTAGAACGAACACGCCCACCGATTTGATGGCAAACAGGTCCCAACTTCCGGCCGGGGTAAAAGGAACGCAGACTGCAAAATCAGATTTATACACATGGTGAATTATTGTCGTGTCGATTGTTGCATAAGCTGTGGGCGAGAAATTAATACAAAAGGAATATCTTTTCATCGGTAAGTATAAGAAACACATTTAAAATAACTGCTAAAGCATTTTTTGCGGGAAATTAAGCTTAACTGTTATTATGTTTAGCCTATTCGACAACCCCCGGGCTATCTCTGGCGTTTGATCCCAACTAAACTAGATCTACGGACTTGGACAAAACGACATTTACATATTTCATGGCATATAATAGGAAAGGAGTAATACAGATTCTCTGCAAACACAAAATTATAATGTACCCATTACAACAAATGCAGCCGTTTCAACGTTGCTTTTTGCCCCTACCGGAAGTCAGCGCTGTTTGGTCATGGCGGTCCAGTTAAACAGTACCATTGACCTGAAAGAAAACTAGACCGCATACTCAGTGGTGTTTGATTGGGCCACCATGACTAAACACATATCTCACATGCGTAACTTAAGCAGGGAAGTATTAATGAACAGAATAACATGTATAAGTGTTTATTTTCAAGCAGGTGTTTGACTTCATAAATAACAGAAATATGTTTCGAGACCTTTTTACAAACAGCGTTAATATGATTAGCCGATGACAATTTTCATCTACCAATACTGCTAGGAATTTAGTAATTTGTACTATGACTTCTTATTCAGCACTCTTGAGTTTACACTCATCCTGATAATGCAATGTAATTTGTTTTATTGATATTCAGAGATAATTTGTTAACTTTAAACCATTGACTCATTTGCTTTAATTCATTGTTGAGCACGTTATTAACTTCTGTTATACTTTTGCCAGCATAGAATACATTGGTATCATCAGTAAATAATATAAAGTTTAATTTATTTGAAATATTTTCCAGATCGTTGATGTATAGCAAAAATAAAATAAGTCCCAAAATAGAACCTTGTGGAATTCGACATAACATAGTTCTATAATCTGAACACATACCATCATAAACAACTAATTGTTTTCTGTTAATTAAATATTGTTTATCTAACTTGAAGCAATACCTCAAACACCATAATGGCATAGTTTCTTAATGAAAATGGAATGATCTATGGTATCAAATGCTTTCTTCAAAGCAATAAAAAACACCAGTAGTTACTAAATTATTATCTAAATTACTAGTAATATCTTCGATTAATTCCATAAGTGCCAATCCTATAGAGTGTGTTTCTATGAACTTATACTTATTTTTGTACATACTATTGTTTTTTTTACATATGATAATAATCTGTTATAAAAAAATTGACACAGGTCTATCACTGGAAAATTCCTTAAGATTACCATTCTTAAATAAAGGTACAATTTTGGCAATCTTCATCTCACCTGGAAATATACCAGATTCAAATGACATGTCAAAACAGATAATCTTTTGCAGAAAAAGAGAGTAGCTGATTGTAAACCAGCCATGAAAAGGCATCTCCGGATCTGCTGTTTCAATCCTAGATCTGTCTAGAATAATACTCTCTCTTTGTACAAATTTTTACTCACCAATGCCTTTGATGTAGTGGCCCTCACTGAAACATGTTTGAGGAGTACGATTGATACAACCTGTATTGGTGAACTGGTTCCTACTTGTTATGTGATGAAGCGTATTCCCCGTCGTGGCAGGAAAGGCGATGGTGTAGCCCTTATTTACAAATCTGTTATACTACTCCGTCTCATCACTTCTAGTTATGATGGGAACTTCACGCATTTTGAACATATGGACTGCGATCTGGAAGTCAGCCATTTATCTATTCGTCTCGCTGTCGTGTACCGACCCCCACCCTCTGCGAATAATGAGTTGAAGACCACTGTATTTCTGGAGAACGAATGGCCAGCATTCCTAGCCAAGTATGCTACTATCCCAAAGGATATTGTTATTGTAGGATGTTGTGGATGATCGTGATGCACAGCATTTTATTGGCGTCCTTGACGTGTGTGGCTCACATCAACATGTTTGTGGGCCCACACATGTTCATGGTCATACGTTGGACGTTGTCATAGCGAGAGATACAAGTAGTATCGTGTCTGATGTTGAAGTCACAGACCCTGGTGTATGTGATCATCTGGGTAAAATATCGTGTGATAATTTTCCATTTAATTTCGCAGCAACCATCAGTAGCCCTGCACCCAGTGCAGGAAACTACTCTCCATTGATGTGGAAACATTTAAGCGACACATAACAGACTCCACTATGCTATACCTCTTCAATGGTTCTGTGGAAGAACTAGCAAATTCTTACAATAATGGACTTCATTCACTTATAGAAAAACATGCTCCGCTTTGTACAAAGATAATTGTATTAAGGTATTCATGTCCATGGTACTCTAATCAAGTTCACGAAGGAAATGATCCACGACGAAAACTGGAACATAAATGGTGTTACCGGATAAAGTGGTATACCGGCTAAAGAACTAGCACCGTGTTTTAGCTATTTCTTCATCAAGAAGGATTATAACATCAACAGCGACATTCAAACAAGACAAAAGTCTGATAATTCGCCTGATATACCCAGTGCAATGTCTGAGGTACTAGCCGATTTTGAACCTGCGAAACCAGAGGAAGTGCGAAGTGTCATAGGAAAGGTCCGGATAAGGCATGCGAACTTGATCCGATTCCAACATGGATTCACAAATAGTGTTTGGATGAGCTGACCTATCTAGTGACTACAATTACTAATCGGTCCAAAGAAGATTGGCAGTATGCCTATGTGCTTCAAAAGTGTTTGGATAAGACCACTGCTGAAGAAATCTGGTCTGAATCCAGAGATATTGAACAATTACAGGCCAGTGTCTAACCGTCCATTTATCTAAACAATATTGGAGATAGTTGCAGATGCCCGCATAGAGCATCAACTTGTATCAAACTGCCTCCAGGAACCATTTCAGTCTGCCTACCAAAGTTCTATTCAACGGAGACGGCATTACTCAAGATGTAGAACGACATTTTGGATCAGGGTAATGTATCAGTGCTCGTCATGCTCGACCTTTCCGTGGCATTTGACACCATTGACCACCAAATACTACTGCAACGATTGGGGAAACATTTCGGCATCACAGATACACCGCGCGCTTGGGTGGCATCATATTTAAGTGATCGATTCTAAACTGTTCGTGTTGATGGTGAACTATCATTGCATGCATTGATGGAGTACAATGTTCCTCAAGGCTCCGTTCTGGGTCCGAAAATTTACGTATTCCATACAAACCCCCTTGACAACACTGCAGCACTACTTCTACACGGATGACACACAATTTTACCTGTTTTTCAAATCCAAAGATGCCATCATCCAGACTGAAGCATTGACACGCATTGATAACCACCTCATCGAAATCGAGGCCTGGATTCACCAGAACATGTTGAACCTAAATAATGACAAAACTGAGGTCATACTGTTTACATCAAAACATAATTCACAGTACATGGACAAAGTTTCTGTACAAGTAGATAATTCTCGAATAACATCTACAACATGTGTGCGTAATCGTTGTGTCATTTACGATTCAGTCGCCTCAATGTGGAGATCTGGATATGCACAACTGCGCAGCATTAGTCATATTATGCATTAGTTATCTAGCGATTCTACTAAATCATCGGTGCATGAGCTTGTCACGTCGAGACTGGACTATTAGAATGCACTCCTCCATGGACTACCGGATACCATGATGAATAAGCTACAACGTGTACATAACATGGCAGCTCGCATTGTGACTAGGACAGCTCGACATAATCATATTACGCTTATGTTAAAGAAACCCCATTGGCTGCCAGTAAAATACCGAGCTCAGTATAAGCATTTAGTCCACACGTATATGAAATTATGGGTAACTATTTTATTGAAGATGAATACCATGTATTGTTAATTTGTCCCCTGTATTGTGATATCAGAAACAAATACATTGCAACCCATTTTACACGTTTTATTCCATCAGACGTTGTCTTTATTGAGAATATGTCAAATACAAATCACATTTTTATTAAGGATTTAGCTGTATTTATCTATAATATGTTCAAGATTCATGCGCATTATTATTTCCCTATGTAATTTTCTTGCACATTTATTACATTGCACAACACAATTGTATATGCACATGGGTCTGAGGCCTTTTGTGAATAAATGCACTTTTGACTATGATGTATTGTATTTTATGATGTATTTTATGAAAAGAGTGCTATATAAATATGGTATATACAACAAATAAATTTCCAAGAATAAAGCTGAGGTCAGCATCTGTGGTGTCGAAATGTTATATATATATATATATATATATATATATATATATATATATATATTAACCAGATCAAATTACCGCTGAATGTAAACCGTGGTGTCAAAGTAGATATCTTAATTATGTACTAAGTCATCATTGAACCACACGCACGTGTTGTTTACTGCGAGCGGTGGTGTCAAATGGAATGTTTTACGTAATTCTGCTTTTGTACGTAGCCTGCATGTAGCCGCTTTCCTGTGGGTGTGACATATTTGTTGCGTACGAAAAGCGAATTAGCTAGTTCCCACAGGCTGATGAGTAGACCAGACACATGCTTAGGTATACGCACACATTTATCAATATGTGGAGGTATGCAACATTTTATTTTTAGATTAATGTATGTATAGTTGTATTTAGATTTATGGAGGTAGGTTTCGAAGGATGTTTAGATATGTTGATGCTCTGTGCCTGTTGCATCTTACTATGTACCCTAAAACACGCACACACGCACGCACGCACGCATACACACGCACACGCACACACACACACAATATATATATATATATATATATATATATATATAAAACATACACGCACATATGCACACACATATAACCACACATTTGAACGAAGTTGACAGTTACATAGCTAAAGTGTGACGTTTATCACGTAATACTTACCTTAATATTTTCATAAAAGGATCCCCTAAGACTGAATAGATAGCGTCAATATGTGATCCATTCACCCAATCAGGGGAAACGGTTAAGAATGATTGACGGTGTCTGAACTGATACAGATAGGTGGAGCCACTACCTTTTGACCTGAACTGATGAGTTATTATCACTTATTGTTATTACATTTTATATTAATAATAATAATAATAATTATTATTATTATTATTATTAGTAGTAGTAGTAGTCGTAGCAGTAATCGTAGTTGCGGATCCTTGATTTTTTGGGTGGGGGTCTAAACATTAATGCTTAGATGTCTGCTGAAGCACTACAAAATCCGAATTTTTAAAGAGTATACTGTGTATAAATACTGAGAAAAGTAGACATTCCTGTGAAGAAAGATCCATGGTAAGAGACTTGATGATTGGTTCAGTGTATATAGAGATTGTTAGGATTATTGAGGGTTACTCGATTTATTACTAGAAACATGAAAGTGTCCTCTGTCATAATGTGACATATTGTTCATTACGTCACTAAATATTTAATAAGCAGATTGACCATTTATTTCAAGGTGTATACTTACGAGAAAAAAACAATGACGTTTAAAATATTTATTACCTCATGTAAATCTATATCAGTTAGTCAAAAAGGCTGGGCTTGAATACACGGCTAGGGTATTCTTTAATGAACCTATATGCAATTTATTTTGGAATCAATGTGTTTGCTGTAATGTATTTTCATTAATGTTAAGGCAGAAAACCTTGTGTTAGCCATCCAGCTCCTCAAATGACTTTTGATTAGCCTCAACAGAGAGAAACTACGCTCTGCTTTGTCAGATGTGGCACGCAGAGTACATCCTAATACCAGTAAATTCCTAATGTTCGGAATCTGGATCTGCGGATACTAAGGATTTCATCAAAGTATCAGGTAAATCGGCCCTTTCAGCATGCTTGGACCACATATGTATACCTAATTATCTAATGACCTCGGAATTAGCAGGTCATGATGCCATAATTCAAATTTCTCTGGGGAGAGGTTTTCCTAGTTTGACAATTAATGACGGTGTTAGACTCAGCCAAGGAGTCATCTGGCTAGCAGTTGTCTCCAGAAATATGGTTCTGCAACTGTTGCAGTAAAATATCAAAAACGAAATGCCAATTGATCAATTGATCTCTTGTAATAAAGAAGTATGTCAGATGGTACACTCAACCTTATTACACTGAACCTTTGGAACCCTTGGCATTTTCTCTTCAGTACCTATATATGAAGCCAGCTGCTTTGCTTCATCATACCATCTCTGGAATTCTACACCAATGTTATCCCTCAAACATTGAATTTCTTATTTGATGTTGTCAATCATTGTGTATGCCTCAAACACCTCAATATCAATTCTTTGTAGTTTAGCTGACAAACCTTTCAAATAATCCAAACTATTCAATACTGTGAAGCCAACAATAACTCCAAAACTCTACAGACTACTTTTCATACGAATGAGCCGTAGTCTTGGTGTCACTTTTCCAACAGGCCGATTCAATTATCCCTGGCGCGCCATCTGGCGGCTGAATTTTGCACTACGGTCTCGAGGTAGAAGTCTAAGAATCACTGTGTTGTATGGTGATTTACGCGTGTAGTGGCTGATAAATGTCTTACTGGAAAGCTGTATATAGGCTTTTTACCACCTATATTTTTGGATTTTATTTATTATCCATTAAGGGTATGTGATCTCCAGATCATAATTTTGCATTTAATAAGAATCGCATAAAATTCATCCAATAGATATATGCCAATAAAGTAAGTAACGTTCAGCGCGATTTCCATGGCTGTCATGGTCCAGCCTGTCTAGTTCAAACTTATTTTTTGTATAACTTTTGCCATCTGACATGACGATGTGAATGGATTTAATCAATGATCACATATATTATAATTCAATGGGTGATTCCTATTACTGTAACATTGGTATTTATGCATGATATCGTGTATTGAAAGTGAACTGCTTTTTTGCCCTTCTGAATCAGCCGTTCAAGGGTGTTAATACTCTAATGTAATAACATTTTTTATTTAATAATATACAGGTGATACGTATATGATTAGTTCCCAGGTACAAATAAAAACTATATTTCCAAAACTCTACATTAAATATTTAAACAATCTTCATTAAAATCAATTTAAATTCAGCTAAAAGTTTAATTTAAAAATAATTTATTTAATCCATTGAAACACATGCTAAAAATCTCCTACAAGTCAGCATGAATAACTAAGGCTTAGCTGAATAGCTGTATCATTCATCTGAAAGATCAGTCCGCTCAATCATTGTGTTATATCTGGATACATATTCTGTTAAATCCTTTGGAAAGATACAATCGTTCAGCTGAAATACTAGTCTCAGTCTCCGTGTAATATGAAATAATTTGCTGAAAGATTTTCAGTATTTATCGTTAGTGAAAAGTTGCCATCCCCTATTAACAGTGGGCGCCATAGCTGTTTCTAACCCGAGATCGCAGTTGGCAACCGATGCAACGCATTTCGCCTGGATCGGTCTATTCCAACGCCTTTCATTAACTTCTAGACACACATGTGGATTAACTATAGCATCAAGGCAAGTGACCACGTGTTCATAAAGCTCACCAAATGTTTTCAAACAAGAATGTCTTTCAACCCAGCGTGTCGTATACAAACCTTTAAGTCTCTCGTGGGAAAAATTGGGAGCAATATTGTTTGAGAGCAAGCTCCAGGAATATTTGCCTCTTGGGAGAAATGTCGAAACGTTATACCCACTAAGTTATTATTTAACAGACAAATCACTATTATAATGTTAAATACTAATAATATCAGACACACATTACACAATATTCAATGAATGGTTATTTAAGAAAGATAATTTCGCAGTACTGCTACTAGTTATTATGTCGCCAAATGATATATTGCACTTAAAAATGGAGGATCCTTACTAGAGATGGGGGTGGCGTTCTGACCCTCTGAGAAGTAGGGGTTTCTGACCTTAATTAAAGCGTACGTCGCCATTTCAAAAAAAGTATTTCCCCATAAACGTTTTCTAAATAATAAATTAATGCTATTGTTAACTATGGAAGCAAAAGGTAGCTAAAGTAAATATTGTTCCCTTTTCTGTTTACAGAAATCCCTGATGTACAACAACATGTTGTATGCTTATTTTTGTTTATTTGGAACTCTAGAGCTTCGATGTTGTTCGGACACTGTTTAAGACACTGTTTTAAGGACTGTTTGGACACTGTTTTTAAACTGTTTGGACACTGTTTTAAAACTGTTCGGACACTGTTTTAAGACTGTTTGGATACCGTTTAAAAACTGTTTGGACACTGTTTTTAAACTGTTTGGATACTATTTTAAAACTATTTGGACACTGTTTTAAGAATGGACACTGTTTTAAAACTGTTTGGACACTGCTTTAAGACTGTCTGGACACTGTTTTAAGATTGTTTGGACACTGTTTTAAAACTGTTTGGACACTGTTTTAAGACTGTTTAGACACTGTTTTAAGACTGTTTGGACACTGTTTAAAAAATTCTTGGACCCTGTTTTAAGACTGTTTAAGACCCAGTTTTAAGACTGTTTAAGACCCAGGTTTAAGACTGTTTTAAGACTCTTTGGACACTATTTTAAGATTGTTTGGACACTATTTTAAGACTGTATGGACACTGTTTTGAGACTATTTGAATGGATAAAATCATTGAACAACTAGGATAAAACGTAACATCATGCCACAAATTATGAGCGATAACAGCAGGAAGTGTTTGTGAAATACAAAAGTACATTTTATCATTTTTATTTGTCCATTTTTATAGCACACTGCATGCTTCTGTCTCTAATTATTGTATCATCTTAAAAACGCCACGACACACACACGCACACACACACACACACACACACACACACATATATATATATATATATATATATATATATATACAAACATACACACACATGGACCCATCTGCCATTCCTTCAGTATAATTGATTGTTTACTATGTATGCAGCAGGCCTCGCTGTTCTTTATCTATAACCCGTTTTCATTTTTTTAATAAAATCACCAGGTCACGTGTCCCAGATATGACAAGCTCCGAGGGTCATCAAAACAATAGACCATTCATAATACACCCCCATACAATGAATAAATTATCTAATATTTATCTATCTACCTGTAGAGAAGAATCCCGTCACATTTACTTTGTAAGATGTCGTAATCAGAACCACTCTACCATCTGTAGCTAACTCCTGATCTGGATACATCTCTGCTGTACCAATTAAATATGCTCCACCATAGAAAAATAACATAACAGGAAGTGGATTGGCTCTGTGACAAAAATAGGAGAAAAAACAGGATTGACAGTCTAAAATATATCGTATGAAGAGGGAGAAGGGGGGGGGGAGTCGTCAAGTCGGAAAGGGATAACAGGTATATAAATAACAATAAATATTAGTTCGATATAATGAGATAAATCATCATCCGGTTTGATGCACTATCTTCCCAAAGTAACCTAAAATTCTGATACTCGATGGTATCCAGATAGTACCAATCCCTTTTCCAATTTGATAGTTTGAGAAAATCATCGGGAAAGGTTTGTGTGTGTCTGTTGTCTGTCTGTCTGTCTTCTATCTGTCTACTATCTCTACGCTTACTGGAGCGATCTTCGGTCGAGAATCCCCGTAGAAATCCGAAGTTAGTTTCAACGATTGGATCTTCATCTTGAGATAAGACGATAATTTAATCGTGAAACGCCACCAAGTAAAATGATAAACATCCAAATAAGAGACATATTGTCTTTGTTATTGAGGTTAATACTTATTATATAAACAAATGTTATGGTGTTATGGTGGTTGATCTACAGAATCCAATTGTAAGTATGATGTTTGAGAACTTCCAGATGTTTATCTGAACTAAGTATTAATCTAATATTGATCATGTTTTGTGATGTGTTTTGGTGTGTCATTTTACCGGGTCACCTCACGCCTTTTAGTGTGTCATTTTCCTGGATCAGTTTTATTTGATTTTATAATAAACATGGCCGGGTCATATGACAAGGATTAGCTGTGAATGTCATATCAGTCGTTAGTTAATTATGACATTTGTAACATAGTTTTGTGGTTTCTCATGACATCATAAAAACTCATGATTTTAGGTTTTAATGAATATACATTATGGCAGTTTGGGAGGTAGGGCTGTCACATATAGTGTGATGTGTAGCTTGATGTTTCATATCACAACAGATAAATTGACATTTTAACTATTCAAACAACATAACCAAAGAGAATATGCCTGGAATTCCTAAAGCACGAACTAGTTTTGGATCGGGTTTCTCTGTACTGCCACCTAGTGAATGCCCCAAACCACTCTCAGAGTTACCCATTGGACATACATATGGAATATTTGACTTCTACAGTTTGTTTGTGAAAGAATTGTATTTGTAGCAGTAATGGACAACTATATTAGGAATTAGGTATTATAGGTATCTGTATAGCCAATGATGTTAGCTGTAATAATTACAAAAATGATGCAATTCTTTGACGATTTATGGATGTAGTACTACTGTCCTATAGGACACGATAACGAACTGATCTGAATCTCTAAAGCTTTTTGTATAGACAATTTATCACTTTCATTTGTGTTTACCGTCGAGTTTAAATATATCGAGTATTGGTATCTGACTAAAAGCTACAAGGGTAGGTACGTGAACAGGTACTAGTATTACGACACGTGGGCAGCAAACAACAGGATGTGTCTGTGACTATGGGAGTGAGCCGAGGAACCATGTCATTTGTCAATAAAGGGTATCAAATGACTGGTGTCTCTAAACCTCGGACAAAGCCAGGGCGTCCTCCCAATACCAGAGAGAGAGAGAGAGAGAGAGAGAGAGAGAGAGAGAGAGTATTGCTATATGATATGGAAACACAGAGATGATTGAGCGAGATCGGTTTATGTCCTGAGAACTGACTACTTTACCAGAAGAATATTCGGCGATAAAAGCGGAACATATGACGTGGGAACATTATAATTCACCGACGTAATCTGGGGATGGGTGTAGGTATCCTATTAAGCGTCTTCAGGCAGGAAACTAGTTGAAAACATCCCTTTAAAATGATACCTGCCGTAAAAGATAACATGGTTCAACATTAGAACCTTTGGTACACATACAAACGATAAAATGACACCATGTGGACATCTTTATTGTAATCCAAAATATACAATTAGTTATTAAACTGTAGATTAGAATAACTATTATTATTTTATATATTAAGTTGATCAAAATTGTGGGACATCATACGTATGTCTAGTTTCAATATAATCCCAACAGTTATGTATCCCTCGTATAGTTGGTTCAGATCAACTCCAATAGATAGATAGACTTTCGATGAGAGTTTATATTATAATAATAATAATAATAATAATATATGACATTTATATAGCGCCCTATTCAGCTAGAATTCTAAGCTGCTCTAAGGCGCTTTACAATATTATTATCCCTGACTCAGAACTGTTTCCACCCAGCACATATCTCAACTCTTAAGGTAGCATACAACGCATGCTGCCATTATAGGCGCAAACCGTTACTCGAACGCATAGCCATCGCGTCCTGTCAGGTACTCATTTTTTTAAATGGATGAGTGAACCAGTCACCACATGACGGCATTGCAGCTTACGGAGCCTCGAACCCGCGACCGTTCGGCTACGAGTCCTATACGTTCTAACTAACTGAGCTATCACGGCTATAAATAGTTGCTCAGAATAGTTGATCTCGCTTCATTATTGTACTATCAATGGCCAAAGTCTGTTTCCCACATGGTCATTTATAGCCCATCAAATAGTCTATTATCGATCTAAAGTTGTCTTCAACCTTTGGTAACAATGGTATTATGTAATATTTATTGGTAATGTGATTTATAACTTATTTTAAAATATAAATATATCTTCTACGTTATTATGCCATTTCTCTGTGTAGCACCTTTAAATCGGTTCTGTTAGCATTGTTATTAACAAATGTTAAATATGTTCCCAAACTTACATCAGAATAAGATTTCACTCAATAGTTGGGTTCTTATAGCTGATTAACTCCAACAGGAACTCGTTCACTCTCACGTTCCTGACATCACCTGTAATAAGATTGCAAGAGAAAGATATAGTCACACAAACAGTAAACTACATTAACAATAATATGTATTAATAAAACAACCTTAATTGTTAAATTAGTTGTATGTCAATCAGAGCTGCCACTCATTCATCTCTGTAATAGAACATTATAGGAATTTGGTAAGTTAATAATA
Source organism: Paralvinella palmiformis (assembly GCA_025642065.1). Taxonomy (NCBI): domain Eukaryota; kingdom Metazoa; phylum Annelida; class Polychaeta; order Terebellida; family Alvinellidae; genus Paralvinella; species Paralvinella palmiformis. The sequence goes on along the minus strand of JAODUP010000063.1, from coordinate 607,464 downwards.
ATAATAATAATAATAATAATAATAATGGGCGAAATGGCAGTTATTTTACATGGGTTAGCTACCTGAAATGAGGGAGACGCATATCAGGGGCGGATTCAAGATAATTTGGGTAGGGTCGCCGGTCTAAAGGGCCCTAGTTTGACAATTAAAGATGGTATTAGACTCATCAAAGTACTCGCTGTTGTCTCCAGAGATAAGATTCTGCAACTGTTACAGTAAGATATCACCGAAAGGAATGCCAATCGACCTCTTGTAATAAAGGTGTGTCAGCAGGTACATTCGACCTATTACTCTCAATCCTTTGCATTTCCTCTTCAGCACCTATACATGAAGCCAGCTTCTTTGCTTCGTCGTACCATCTCTGGAATTCTACAGCAATGTCATCCTGAAACATACATTGAATCTCTGATTTGATATTATCAGTCATTGTGTATGCCTTGTAGTTTAGCTGATAAACCTTTCAAATAATCCAAACTATTGGAGCAATATTGTCTGAGTACAAGCTCTAGGAATTGTTGCCTCTTGGGAAAATTTTCAAACAATTGTACTTACAATTATACTTCATTTTATACTAAGTAACTCAGTAACTTAGTTAAATTGAAGTATACCGTGATTCGTCTATTAAATAATAATGCTATCAGACACACATTACGCAATATTCTATATGTGATTAACTAAGAATGACAAATTTGCAGTACTACTACTAGTGATTATGTCGCCAAATGATATATTGCTTTTAAAGATGGAAGATCCCTACTGCTACTAGAGATGGTTTAGGGGTTCTGGCCCCCTGAGAGGTGGGGGGGGGGGGGACCTGACCCCGACCTTCCCCTACCCGCGTAGATCCACTACTGGAGCTGGTCTGTAATTTACTGCTTCACCACCGGGATTAATTCTAAATAAATTTAGAATTTACAATATATGTCATATCTGGCGGAGAAACCCTTCTCAGTTGCCTGATTGGATGAAAAACTCCTCTTATTATGGTGCCACGGTCGGCATTCGAACCTCCGACCTCCAGCACAGCATGACCTTGAGTAAGAACATTGTGAGAGTAGAAAATTGTGAGTAGATTGATCATAATACATTTCGGCCACCCTTTTCCAGGTAACTTATGATGTTACTCATATAACAACCGTTCATTGGCTCGTTCTCGACCATTACAGGTGATGATTGATATTTTACGGCCACTTTTGTGCATAAGGTAGGCTAAATGGGCCGAGTGACCTCCAAAGGTAATGAAGCGAAGTCGAAGATGAAACAACCTTTAGATATGCCCACGCTACCGGTTAGACCACGGAGGCCCCCGATAGCCCGACAGAGGAAAGCAGTTTGATCTGTATATATATATATATATATATATATATATATATATATTTATATTCTTGGATTATATGGTGACAAAAGAAACATTGTAAAATATTATCCCAGTCCAATGCTATTTATTAATGAATTCCGTAGATAGTGTGTATACACCTACTAGCATCCACACGAAAACAGCAAATAAGTTTATTTTGATCTCAGTTTAATCAAATATTGTCATTTCTGGTTAGTTATCGTATTTTTTAAAGCAAGTGCTGCCACCTGACGATTAAACCATTAGAAAACTGAGTCCGCGTGGTAAATGAGTCCGACAATTTAATTACAAACAACAAATGGGCAACAAACGACGACAACAACAACAACAAAAACAACAACATCAAGAGTAATACTGTTACAATGCTCTCTCTTAACTAACATAAAACATTCAAAATAGAAACTTTGTGGAAAAACAGAACAGGTCAGAACAGGTTGTCGTGACTTCGGGTCAAAAGGGGTTTCAATGAAAGAGACAACTTGTGCTGACTTCTGATGGAACATCCCCCAGCTTTTGAGTAATATCAATAAGTTACATTGAATGTTATCTGAATTTTAGCCTGTTACACAAAATACTTCAGTTAACATTGTATAAAAGAGACGCCGACATTCAGTGGATTATAACTAATAATTAATTTCAGCTTCTCCTATCTAATGATTGTGAAGATGATCACAATTTATATCAAAGTAGACATCTATATTTTAAATCTGAATATTGGATAAACTTGTCCAGATGATAAACAACACAGTTATAATAAAATTATATATGTTTTAACTGATCAATTCTTGAAAAACCTTTGGCTTATGCCATTCATGGGTTCTTGTTATAAAATTAGATTACACGTGACATTAAATAACTGAAACAATTGTATTACATAAAGGATAATACATGTATTAAGTTGAACTAATAATCTTATTAGTTATGGTAACTCTACATGATGGTACAGACATAGGATGGTGAAAAATAATTAGCTTTTATTAAGACATAATTCACAGCTTCATTCCTACTTTGTTTATTTAATAAAATAGTAAAACAAATTTATTCAAATGTTCCAAACTAGAAGTCGATATAGCTTACCTCAAACTGCCTCGTGGATCGAACTGGCTTAGGGAGAACCATTAAAATGGTTCGTGTGTGTGTGTATTGTTATTATTATTATTATTGTTATTATTATTATTATTATTATTATTATTATAGTATTCTAACTTTGTAGCTGTTCACCGTAACTACTGTACCTCCTTATTGCTTGTATATCCCTATTACACAACGGGAAAATAAAGATCTTCTAAACATTTGTATTGTCCTGATAGGTAAATGGCGGTCATCAGTAATGACATTTAGTCTATTATCACAGAGATTCAGCAGCAGAAGTAATCTCTAGACTAGTAAATACTAAAATTTGTCAATTGATCTACTTATTGTCTGTTCAACGCGACTTTACTTAACACAGATGGTATCATCATCAAGTGATAGAACAATATGGAAGACACAAATATATCCATGATCAATTGTCATCTTTACGAGAGATGAAAAGATTCAGGAGATGGCCACATCTGTCTCCGTGTTCCTGCAGATGTTGGATGAGTTTACTCACTTGAGCATGTCGGCAAATTGTCTGGTGTCTGTATCTGACATCTCCAATGAAGACTTAAATAACCTAATACTAACAGACTAACAGCCATTAGTAGCTTAGAAAATATGAACATACACCGAATATAAACAATTAATATTAATATTATATGATATAATTGGTAGCGCGTTGGATCACATATCACTACCACCTCAATTCGAATCTCGACGTGGGCACATTTGAAGGGTGTTTCATCTTTGGCTTCGCTTCGTTACCTTTGGAAGTCGCTCGGCCCGGTTAGCTTATCATGTTGACAAAAGTGGCCGTAAAACGTCAATCATCATCATCATCATCATCATCATCATATGTTGGGCTATCAGCATGGTGAAGTCGAACTATGTTCTATAATGGTCGAGAACGAGCCAATGAACGGTTGTTATTTGACATTATGTTGTTTACATTATGGCTACATGTGTGTGTATGTGTGTAAATGTCGTTGTTTTATGGCTACTTTTACAAGGTAGGCTAAATGGGCCGAGCGACCTCCAAGGTAATGAGGTGAAGTAAAAGATGAAACACCCTGATGTGTGTGTGTGTGTGTGTGTGTGTGTGTGTGTGTGTGTGTGTGTGTGTGACGGGGATCGAAGGCGTGGTTATAACAAAACAAAATAACAAATAACTATACATACCAAAAAAAGTATGCGCCAAAATATGAATAAAAAGAAACTGATCGAAGTACGATATATACGAATATATATATCATAAGTAACTAAAAAATAGAAATATTTACTCGCTAATTCAATCACATTTAAGCAAAACTGAACCTGTTCTGTGGATGGTTTTTTTCATCATTATCTAACTAATAAAAACATATCTCTGGCATTCGCGATAAGAAACCATTCTAAATATAGACACAGGTCAAACTACACAGCTACCGAACTAATTCCAGTAAATTTAATCAAGTGCACAACTACCCGGACAATACAATACTGTAATTGAGCGTACAATACATTTCCATATATAGACAAATATATAACTCTTTACTGAGATGCTGCTTTGACTTACTTCATGGGAAGAAGGTTACTTCATGAGGTGTACGTCAGTTTGAAGTATTATTGACATATTTATGACAATATCCTTATCAATCAGGAGACTTATAAGAAACAACAATAAAGAGTTTATTTTGTGGTATAATTTGTTTTTGGAGAATTGGGTCATAAATATTAACTTGGTCCATTTTGTACACTTTTTGTTGAGAAAAGTACATGAAATCTTTGTTAAACCCGAGTACTCGTCTTTTTGTGGTAGTATAACAATATATGATCAAGCAGATAGGCGCTTAAATTTAGATCCCACCAAGCCTAACTGCATATACTTAGTGACGCTAAATTAGACGTGGATGAACGTTCACTTAGTGATGAACGGAAATGTATGAGGATTAGCTGTTAGGTTCGAGTAAATCATAGTATTTACTCAGGTTTGAGACGGTATTTCGTTCTAGTCCAGTAATAATCCATAGTAAAGTATTGCTACTTTTGTGTTTGAGCTGTCACTTTACTGCTTCCATATATAGTTAGTGTACAGGACAAAATATTATCATGTATTGAACAGAAACTGTTATGTTGGTTAGCGCGCTGAGAAGTCATGAAAGGCCCTAATCCTGATCGGGTAAAAGCTTGGCGACGCCGGTAGTGTACACGACAGACTTCTGTCGTGTTTTCAACTTAAACTGTCATGTTGGCTTGCGAGCCGAAAGCCCATAAAAGGCAGAATATTTCACCCGGATCAAACAATAAATTGGCGACGCCGAACCTGTCGGACCTCTGTCCGTATGGTTGATATAAGTAGGATTTCTTTAGCTATTCTAACCCAGAATGGAGCTGAGATCAGCATCTGTGGTGTCTAAATGTTTTTTATGTATAGGTTAGCTTTAAGCCACACCAAATTACTGCTGAATGTAAACTGTGCTGTCAAAGTATTTATTTTGTATACATGTTAACATACTCTTGGACCACACACACATATTGTTAATTACGA
>JAODUP010000063.1:595000-600000 GCA_025642065.1 Paralvinella palmiformis | reverse complement strand
ATATATATATATATATATATATATATATAACAATTAATATTAAGAAGGCTTTGACAAAGTGCGGTTAATGCGACATAATATCTCTTAATATAGCACAGGATAATCCAGAACGTAGACGTCTTTATAATCAAGGTGGATCTTGTAAGTACACTGTAGACAGAGAGTTTGTGTAAAACTTGTTAAAGGAGTACTTGGTTTTAAACAATTTTTTTTTTAAATATACCGAGAAGGAACGAACTTTTTTCCTATTATAAATTTTCTGTTTAACATTTTTCAACGAGATTAGTACTTTTAAAAAGGAGGTAGGTTCCTTTGATTGCATAAGGTAAAACACGTGCTGTTCCTATTTTGGGACGTGACCTATTTGACCCCTAAGATTGTGATGTTTTTTTGGTCTACTTTTCAGGAACTTTACTCGTGATTTTACGATAAACACCTGGACGTTCTCATCAAATATTATATAATCAGCCGAACAGCTGATTTATTTCATAACATCAACCAACATGTTTATTATTTGGCTGTTTGTGGTTTTATTGCTTGAATTTGGTCAAATTCACTTCGTCTCATCTCAAGACGAAGATCCAATCGTTGAAACAAACTACGGATTATTACGAGGGTTCGCGGACCAAGATCGATTCAGTAAGTGGGGCTTAGATACGCGGGAACACATACACGCATGTTTCCAGACAGACAGACAGACAGACAGACAGATAGACAGACAGATAGACAGACAGAGAGGCAGGCAGGCAGAGAGGCAGACAGACAGACAGACAAGTTGTTTAATAAAATCGTGGTATGCTTTCATAAAGGGATCCTGTTAGACTGAATAAATTTCGTAAAGATATTTGATCCAATTCACCGAGCTTAAGTGACCCATTAAAATGATTGGTCGGTATTTGACCTGACACATATATCAGCTACGTTTTCCATAAGTAGCTAATATAGTCATTTAACAAAGTAACTCAGCAGAAAGTAGCATCGAACATAACAGTCAAAACCAAATAAAATATTTACTAACTAACTGTTTCTCTTTTATCAACAGATCGTTCCTATGACGCCTTTCTCGGTGTCCCCTTTGCCAAGCCACCTATCGGAGACCTTAGATGGCAAGTTCCCGACCAGCCTCCGGAGTCTTGGTCTCATATCCGGAATGCCACCGAGTTCTCCCCACACTGTATCCAGATCATATCCGATCTCTACAGATTCATAGGCTTCGGTAGAAACGACAGTGAGGACTGCCTTTACCTCAATATCTACGTACCTGGCAGCGTTGAGGAGGCTCTGTATGTATTATTAACGATGTTATTATATTGAACAGATATAAATCATTTATTATTAACATCATATTTTGTTAGACTATTGATATCAATAATCATCAACTGTTGTTTATATATAAACAATGATAGTTAAATTAGGTCACATCAGGGTATTGCCTCATTTGTTTAATTTCTCCAAATTCCTAATACGGTGATTATGTCACGACCATATTACGTCACGACCATGTTACGTCATGACCATATTACGTCACGACCATGTTACGTCACAACCATGTCACGTCACGATCATATTATGTCACGACCATATTACGTCATCTTTTCAGAGATTCATTCAGATTAGACTCCAATGTTATTAGATACTTATATAATGAGACAATGAAATATTATTACAATAGGAAGATGTGATGCTCAAATTTCTAATAAATGCCCATTTACTGGAAAATATAATATTACTTCTAATATTATATTTGGGATGAAACATGTTTTTATAGATTGTTATCGACATAAGCTGCAACTGGTATATGTAAAAGCCATTTATCAGGGATTATCTACACAGACAGGGGAAAAACACAATAATATACAAGTCTGAGTGAAACCGTGTTAATTTATATGTGTGTGTGTTTAAAATAATTATATAATCATCATAATGCATTTAGTTTTTTTTGTCGGACTGATATCAAGTTGTTTAGTGATCAGTAAAAAGACAAGCTCACTTCATTAAACGCATATTTATTTAACTAGCATAAATTTACTTTAGCTTTGTCTCTGGGATGTTTCATCCAGCAATAAAACGCTTGGGTTGTTTCTCAAATGATTAGATCATCTCAGACGTACGTCACAGGTGTGTCCCAGTAACGAGGTTAACCGAAAGCTACACTCATTTAATCACCGTTTCGTATGTCGTATTTACACGGGCTTCATATTTCTGAACTATCATATTTCTAAAACATCATGTTTTCCATTTTCGTGTATAAGTTTTATCTTACAGAGCCAACCCACTTCCTGTTATGGTGTTTTTCTATGGTGGAGCTTATGCTGTTGGTACAGCGGAGATGTATCCTGGTCAAGAGTTAGCTACAGATGGTAATGTTGTCGTTGTGACGGTGAATTACAGAGTAAATGTGATGGGCTTCTTTTCTACAGGTAGATAGCCATCTTAATTATGTATGTTAATTGTTTTAATGTTAATTGGCTGAAATAACTGTTATAGTTTATATCTGTATGTGCAAATCTATCTATCTATCTATCTATCTATCTATCTATCTATCTACTATCTATCTATCTACATATATATCTATCTATCTATCTATCTATCTATCTATCTATCTATCTATATACTTGTTTATTTCTCTCTGTCCATCATGTCCTTCTGTCTCTCCGGCCGTCCATAATGAACTCGAAGGTCAAGAACGACCAAGGTTACGAAGTTTACAAAATATGTATAAAATTTCTATATTAAATTTCTTCTCTTTAAATCTTCGTCATCAAAGTTGTGCGGTATAGGAGAAGGACGGGAGGAGATCTGAGATATTCCAAATGACCAATTCATTATCCATGAAGAATTTCAGAGCCAATGCCAATAACTGTGGCACATGCCCAGTGAAAGCTCTTTAACTTCGCGAGGGAAATTCTTCTGGTATTTCTATACTAAATATTAGTATTAGTAATCTTCAACTTTATCAGACATCGTTTCCTCTAAAAGCCGCCAGGGTCATTACGTCTGTTACGTCACAAGCAAAAGACACACACGCATTTCGTAATTGATTTCAATGTTAATTGTGGAGATCCTATTTATCAATGGGAGCATATAGTTGGGCTCAGCCTTTGCCAATAGGGGGCGCCTCCGTGGTCTAGCGGTAGCCTCTCGGCGTGGGCATATCTGAAGGGTGTTTCTTCTTTGACTTCGCTTCGTTACATTTGGAAGTCGCTCGGCCCATTTAGCCTTCCATGTGCACAAAAGTGGCCGTAACACTTCAATCATCATCAATCATCATCACCTTTTGCCAACAGATCGATGGAAGCATAAACTATGATGCCAGAAAGTTTCCGATGTTATCAGACGTATAATATGTTGTTCTTGTTACGGAGACATTTGGTTGTAGGTTAAATGGAATCGATACTTCAACGTCGACCTCAGATATCAATACAACGTAAACGCACGAGATACGACAACTAAATTATGTGACTCTTGGCGTGACTGGATTGATTTATCAATCACGAAATATACAAATTGTACAATTATCTATGAATTTCACATCTTCACTTGTAATGAAGCAAGTTCCATCTTTTTTAATGTTTCTATCTTATAAATCTAAATCAATCAAAACTATTTATTGTCTTGGAATGTTAAAATTATACACCAAAATTATCCTTTGTTAAATAATAGCACATCCCATTGTCCTCTTCTATAATAACACATATGGTAATACTGCTCTCTGTCTGTCTGTCTGTCTGGCTCTCTCTCTCAATAGGTGACGACGCTGCTCCGGGTAATTATGGTTTATGGGATGCCAAAGCTGCTCTACAATGGATCAAAGATAACATTATATATTTTGGAGGTGATCCAGATACTATAACAGTATTTGGACAGTCAGCTGGCTCCGGGATAACAGAACATTGTCTACTGTCACCTCATACTAATACATTATTTCAAAGAGTGATAGCTCTCAGTGGCAGTGTTAATACTGTAGTCGGATACAATCCGGATCCTAAAAGGTAAATATTTAGGTTGTTATCCAATCAACGATATTATCTGTAGAAATAAATGACGTAAAATATATAATAATTAGTGTCATGTTATTAATGACGGATTTGTAAACTAATATGAAAAAATCAGTCATTAATAATATGAATTTAGTGTGCATATTCTGATATATATATATATATATATATATATATATATATATATATATATATATATATATATATATATATATATACACATATATACATACACATATATCAAACTCGCTTAGAACGAAATACCTGCTTATATCGAAGTGTGTTGTTGGTCCCGCCAAAATCCCATTTACTACCATAGTAGACAACTTCGTTTATATATCGAAAACTCGGCTATTTCGTAGAAAATTCGATCCCCGTGGCATCAAAAGCATTGTAATTTACTAAGCATATATCGAATTGTCATAAGCCAATTACAAAATGTCAGTTTCACTGATGGATTTTCAAATCTTCGTGGCATCAAGAGAAACCTTATTAACTACATGTACATGTACATGTATATCGAATTGTTATAAACCAATTAGAAAATATCAGTTTCACCAACAGATTAAAACAAAGTAGCACCCATTGTTCATTTGTCTTTGTACTGAGTGATGATTGCATTGCTGAGGAGTTCAAACAAAATCTGCCATCTGCCATGTAATTTATTTGAAACAAACGATGTGCTAAAACATCGACATCACATGGACAAGTAGATAATTGAATTTTAGAGTGAGTAATAAATTGATGTGTTACATGTACGTATATCGTTATTGACTTCTTCTGACTATATTATCATTTCATTAATTATTTGATAAATGTTATTTATATAACTTCGGTTATTACGAACTACGTGTATATCGACGTATTTTCGTAGGTCTCCTAGAATTCGAATTATTCGACTTTTACTATATATATATATATATATATATCAACAGAAATGCCCAGTATTTGGCTGACATTTACTTCTGTAACACTACTGATTCATATGAGATTGTTGCCTGT